>JANSTS010007193.1:0-14327 GCA_026546915.1 Sylvicola fuscatus
AAAATCTTGAAAAAACGAAGTCAAGAAAAAATTTACCTTGTTTTAGCCTTGGTCGCGGATGTGGAAAAACAAAAAAAAAGTGAGCCGCTTACGGGATTCGAACTCAGGCGCACGAGCTGCTGGATGAAAAAGAGTGAGAGAAAGGACATGCGCGTTAACCAATTAAGCCACGACTGCTTCGTTGCAATTATGAATTTTTTGGTCTATTTGTTTACAGTAGCGGAATTTTTATTTGTTCACCTCTTCTGAGTAATTTGATTGAGCCGATTTTTGTTTCATAAAGCGAAAAATAAAAACCCGTAAAATCTAAATTTGAACTGTAACCTGCGATTCGTTTGGTGCCAATATGTTTTCTGTTTGTAAAAAAGTAATGAAAATTGCAAAAATGCATTCTGAAAAAAAAGTCTTCTGAAATAAAAACTCCAAAACATTCCTTTGTTTTTATCTTATTGTGGCCATCTTTTTAATCAAATATTTTTTAATTACTACAACTGGTTATAATTATGACATAATATGCGGATTGAACGGAATCTATAATTATTTATAGATACTTAAGTCACTTGTTTGGACAGCAGATTAACAAAGAAGGATATAAATTATAAATGAGAAGTTTTCATATATATTTATAATTTAAGCAGTTTCATTTATCGTCATTTCGTTAATTCTTATATCCTTTTCATATAAATATAATAATGTACATTCATATTTAATTACCATAATTTTATAATTCTCGATTGATTTTCAATATAAAAAGCTACATTCATACAATACCTAAATCGATTTATTATTTTTACATTTATATATGTGATTCGTTTTGAGTGAAACTTCCAATGCAATTGCATACTTAAATGGCTGCTAATGAAATTTAGTACATATGTTTCTAAATTTATATTTTAATGAACATTCACATATTTTCAACTATTTTAATGGAAACAATTAGTTGTTTATTGTTTTCCAAATTTCACTCCTATAATTTGAAACATTAACAATTTTTTATGTAAACCAGAGAAAACAATTGAAAACCGTTTAGTAAAAATTGATTTTAATGAGTTACAAATTGTAAGTAATTATTGTTGTTTCGGAGGTTCTGGAGTCGGTCATAAGTTAATAGTATTCATTAGTAATCAACATTATTTATGAAATACATATGAACTTAAAAACCATAGTTTTCATTGATCAAATTTAGCTGTGTGGTTCTAAAAATTTCAACAGTTGTAAATAATTATTAATTTTTTTTTATATAAATTTGTTCTAGCCGTTTTTCTTTCACATAGATTTTAATGACTATCTTGTTATGTGTAATTACTCTCTCAATAAGAGATTATTGTATTTTTTTCCTGAAATTTTAATGGACTGAGAAGGGCAGAATTATTTGGGGCATTTCTTATATGTACATTTACTGAGTACACTTAATTAATAATTGGATATACAAAGTTTATGGCAATTCAAGTACAAAATATTTGTTTTTATATTCTTTGGGATTTCCGTAAATATAATAAAATTATTTATTAAGTAATGTTTTTATTTGAATTGGCAACATTTATAGTTTTCCTCATACAGGTTGAGCTATTTAACACTGAAGTGAACAAATAATTTGCCAAAAGCCTTTGAATAACAACAAAGTTGTTAAAGCAGTGACTTTGGAACGAAATTGACTTATTTCAACTTTAGTTGTGTTTTTTTTTTAGTTTGTTTTACATACAACTATATAACATTAAATTAATTTATTTTTGAAATACTCAACGTTTCTGCAAAAAAATCTTTTAAAAAGTCTTTTAATAAAATGCAAGACCCTTTTGAAAATACTTATTCGGCTCTTTGTTAAATGGTTCAACCTGTACAATAAATTGATTGGCAACAGCTTCGGTTGTTATATACTAAATTGGATTAAATCAATCAATCAATCAATCAATTACAAATCAAATACTAACATGATAATCTCGTTTTTCTTTTCTCTTTTAATTACACTTAAGCGTCTCTTAAACTATAAATAAAAAAGTTTAATAAAAAAAGCATTTTAATAATATCTTTTACTTTAGATTTAAGTTTTGATCCGTTTTTCTTTCGTTTGCTAATATTACAAACTTTTTGTAAATATAACCGCCGTTTATCAGTTCAACATTTACATTTTCTTTTTACTTTATTTATATTGTTTTTTATATATAATACTTAATAATAAAATGTTTATAAATAATTAAATTAAATTTATTTAAATAAACTTAAGTAATAGAACATTTGACACTAAATTGATAAAACGTGCGTATAACAACAAAAATATGTTATAAGCTCGGAAAAATATCGACAGTAAATTTTGATTAATTACGTTCAAAAATCATACAATTTTGATTGTATTTAAACTATATGTAAAAACAAAAAGAATATAAACGAATTAAGTTGAATATTATGAATACGTTTCGTTAAATGATTAAATTAGTTTGCCGATTGGCACGTTTTGCTTACAGTAAATGGCTGGGGAGCAGAAAGATTTCAAGATGAAGCAGTTGAGTGATTCTCATGAGCTTTTACTACAAAACTTTCAATTTTCTTATCATTAGAACTTCACTTCACAAATTTGTGTACGAAAAACTCATGAAATCAAAACATTAAAAACGCCAAGGGACAAAACTTTAAATCATCCACAATATTGTGGCCTCGAATTGCACTTCTCTGCCAGGCATTGCATGTACAACAAAAATGCTAATTAAATTCTCGCCAATTTAATTAAATTAACCGCAGCCATTCTACTTTCTCACAAATGCATAACAAAAGCGCTTCACTCTCGTGTTGCATTCTGAATTCGAGCTGATTCATGACAAGAAGTTAAGCATATTTGAATAGCCCTTGCCCGCCAGCGTTTACATTGAACCGAGTAAAAATAAAAACGCTCAACAAAAAAGAACGTAGAAGCTTTCTTCCGTTTTTAAATACATCCATTATAAAGGCGCTTGAACATCAACATTGCAAGCATTAAAATACATATATTCGTATATGAGAGCATAAATTCCGTTTCCGCGTGACATCATATAGTAAAAGCGCGCGCGAGCATAATTTAATCGCAATTTATTGTACGTATTACTTAAATTCAATGAAGAGAATACTCTTAGATTAAATTACAAGAAATAAAAATTAAAAAAAAAATAAACAAGAATTGGACGAAAGTCGTGCAGAATGAGGAAAAGATTCATCCAATTTTAGCGACATGTCCTTAAATGATACGATTTATGTAAACTACTCTTTGGTGCCGACGTTGATTCATGAAATTGGGATGGTGATGGCGGTGGCGTCGTCTATCGTAAACGCGTCGTCGGTGCTTGGCGGCGGCGGATTTTTGCACGTCATGCGGCCACATATTCAAGAACGCCGACAACATAGTTTGTGTGATTTGTTAAATGTGTTTGCTGTATATGTACACTGCAGCCACTGAACTGGTAGGGGTTGGGTGGCGTTTTGGCGGTTTCTGGATGATTGTGAAGATGATGGGTGGCGGTCGGGTGTCGTGTGCTGCTTCAAACGGATGAGTTCTTGCCAAGAATTTCGCCACTTCGCGAATGCACCACTTTACCGTCAAAGTCGACGGATGAGTTGATCATGATTGAGCCGGTTGGCGTGTTCAAGGGCTGTTTCTCCTCCCTGTTGGCGATATCAAAATAGCTGACATTGATTAATATGCATTTATTGACCTAATTTACTTTCCTATAAATCGCACACCAATGTATGTAAGTCTGTGAAAATTCATGCAACATGCTTTGTTATGCTAGCACATACGGTTTACACTGTTCTATGTTCATATTCATATTTAAATAATTATGGTGATCGGGATGCATGTGTGCCAGGATTTGTGCGGTGGGTGAATTTTGATGGAATTATTTATACAATGTGGCTAAATTAGATTGGATTGGTGGAGGTTAGTTAAAATTGTTTAAATAAATTGAGCATAATTTAGTAGAAAATGTATTATTTCTCCTCAAAGTCAAGCGGAATTGGTGGCTTAAACCAATTCCACACTTGAAACCTTTTTAAACACGATTATTGCTACAGAAGGGTTCATACGTTATTCCTTTACAACGTATCGACTTAAAATAATCCCATTTAAATAGAATTTCGTTAAAAAAAAGTCTATTTCAAGTTCCAAGCCATTCAACAAAAAAAAACACAGTAAAACAAATACGCAATACATTTTTTCGGTAAAATATATAACCTAAAGGAAATACGAATACAACACTCAAAAAAGGGAGCAAGTCGCAAAAAAAGTTAAAAATTTAAATTGAATTCATATAATCATGATTGAGTTTGCATGTCATTCAGGGTACGGCCGACCCAATCAAGAGTGGGTGGATTCGAATAGGTCCATGAACATTAAATAAACAATGTAGCATTGTTCTTTGCAGAAAACATTCAACGAAAAATCTTATGATATATATATATGGTGAATTAAAAATCATTTAAAACATCTTTAACTTTAATTAATTTTAGCTCGCCGAAAAACATGCACAGTAAACAATTCACTTATCACGGTTGGCTTAACAATGAAAATGTTTTCTCAAACTTAATTTAAAATTACAAGAGTCGATAAAAAGATATTACAGTTTTTCCATAAGAATCGGGTTTTTATCTTTGGCAAAAGGAAAATGCAGGAAAGCATCTGGAATGATACCTTCTTTATGATGATGACAGAAAAGTAAATTGCATCATACGAAAAGTTAAAGCATTTATTTAGCTATAACGTAAAATTAGTGTAAAGTCAGGTTTGTTGATGTAAATATAATGATAAACCCAAAAAGAAACACGATAAGAAATCCCCCCTATTGCACTTGTAATGGGAATTATCTTAAGAAATTTAGGGGAGAAAGAGGACCACCAAGCAAAGCCGTTTACCTTTGCTAAAATCAATAAAGTACGAGTGGCGAGATTAAATAGCACATCTGAGCATGATGTTGAGATTTAGTAGTTTTAGGAAATTATTTGCATATGTTATGCTTCCAAAAAACATATATTCATGTATTTTGGATGAGTAAATGGGAATGAGAATTAATCTGAAATGTTATAAAACGAATATTTCTATAAAGGAGAGTAAACCAATCTGATTTTAATTAAACATTTCAAGTGGAAATGGGTGGTTCCATGCACCCAAATCTATATTTCAAAAGATTATATTTTAAGAACACTTATAGAACACTTATAGAAAACTCGAAATCGAATATATTTGCCAAATTCTGTGTTCTGCTTAAAACATAAAAATAGAAATAAAACTTATGGTAAAACGTTATCAAAAAAACTTAATTTTATGGTTTAAGTATTATCCAACTGCTTTAATTTCAAATGCGTTTATTGCAATATAGCCGCAAACCTGCTGTGTTATGCTGCCGTTCTGTTTATGCTTTATAAAGTATGCAAACGAGCATCTCTGCATGTTTATTTAATGTGCATGTGTAACTTGAAAAAAAAAATACATAAAAACCTAAACACAACGTCCAAACAAAAAAAAGGATCGCCGACTGCTGGAGCGGCGGAATAACAACTCATGCACGGTACATTCGATTCTCAGCGCCACAATGTGCACATGATAATATAATGTCATGTGCATATATAGAGTCGTCCGCTGGGTGGTTTTTCTGGCTGAAAAATGTTTAAATGAGTGCAAAAACATCTCAATGGAAAGAATGAGGCAACGATGCGGCAGGATGTGTGGCGTGCCAGTCCACGTCCTCCAACCCCTTCTGCAGGTTTGGGGGTGAGTTTGTATTTTCAATTAGAAGTGTCCATGTTACATGTTTTTTTTCTACTCTCGTTGTCGCAGCTCTCTGTTCAATTTTCACGTTGCAGTCGTCGAGTAATTCTTGCTTTGCAGCTTGAATGCTTTTGTCGTTCAATTGATACACCCTATCACCCACACGGTCTCCCACGATACGGCATTTTTCACTATTAAAGCATAAAACCATACCATAAAAGCATATATGTAGCTCGTATGTGTACGTGGTACTTTGTTCAATTTGTATTATCACCATTTTTTTGTCCGTCCGCTTTTCACTAACATTCATTGTGAATGCCCATCCAACTTGAAGGCTCATATAGCCATCGCGTTCTTATTGGCTGCAGTGCTTATAATTTTTTTAGTGCCAAGGGAAAACATTTATTTTAGAAAAAAAAAACGTATTCAAATGCTTTTTATGTTTCAAGCAATTAATAAAAACAAAATTGTTGGCCGGGAGGGCCCGCCACATATTTCATTGACGAACAGAAGCTTTGTGGTTGTTTCAGCTTATTAAAACTAACAATATGTTTCGAATTTGGTTTCAAGTGGTTCACGAAATGATGAACGGAAGGACTTTCATTATTAGAATCTATTATCCCCCTACTATTATTTTATAATTACATATACTAAGTTTTTGAATAGTAATAAAAATATATTTCATTATATTATACGTAAATTGTTATTTACATCTAATATTTTTCTTTTAAAAAGTGATTTTTTACACGATTGTGCAACAGATTCTTTCCAGTTCCCATACATGTTTTGGTGATAGAAAAAAAAACACCAACTTACTATTATAGATGCACCAAGGGAAACAAAAGTTCATTGTAGCATCCCCTGCAGCTAACTGCTTTTATTGCAACATAAAAGGATAAAATAAACAAACGAATTGAGTGGATAGGAAACAGACAACGAAAAAACTGAATGAAGAAAGGTTTTTTTTTCACTCTTCACTATCGCGATATTCAGCAAATATTGCAAATTGCTTAAATGTAAAAAAAAAACAAGTTCGCGGAAAACATTGTGGATGTAAGGACGGAAGTGCACCCAGCATTAATCGATCGATCGCCATTGTTTCTCATAAAACGGTTAGTCACGAATGACTGTATCAATGAATTGGTATGGCCCCGTGTATTTAGTGGGATGACAAATACGTGTGAGAAGTGGGAACGAGGTGGGAACTTCAGTTCAAGTGCATCTCCACATACAGCCGAGCATGGAATTGAATGAATCATATCAATGGATCGGCACATTTGCAGCGCGGCAAGAGGATGCAAGCCCAGCCAAGTTCAGCACAATGCGAGCTTTTACATGTCATGCTGTTAATTGAAGTATGAATTGGTGTTTCAAGTGCATACATTATTAGTATATGTATATAGTATATTTGTGCAATGAATTCAATGTGCGGACTTTATGAAGATATCAATTGTTTTTAATTGAAAAGGTTATGTGTTCAACTGTGTGCATTACGATTTGATTTAACTTCTACAGAAATAGAGCAGATTGGGTTCAATCATTTCTACTATTTACTGAATGTAATTGAAGTGTCATTTGCAGACATCTCATACTTTGCAATAATATTAAATGTTCGAATTCTGATTGCAGATGATTGAAGCTGCAGCTACTGCGTCAATTTACTACATCAAATCAATATTTGTAGATAATCGATGAATTGAGAAGAAAGTGGAATATTAAAACATTAGTATAAATCCTTTTGCGTACAAAACAATTAATTTTTGAGTAACTTTGATCAAATAGAATTTTTAAAGGAAATAATTTAAATATTGCTGTATAATATTCAATAAGGCATTTTAAATTTTTCTTTAATGTAATTAAAACCGAAGCAAGAATGAGAAAGCGATCTGCAAACGCGTCCGGCCAAAAATCCAAAGCATATTAAAAACACGAAAGACTCCCAGCACTTCAACGGTAGTAGAACTTCAATTTAAACTTTGCTAAAAGTTCATAAATGAGGAGTTCAAAAATATTGCACCGTCGCGACGCTTTTAAACTACTCAAAAATTAAATTTATAATTAAAGGTGTCTGCGGAGAAACTTTGTTCACCAACTATCCAGCACTAATTCATTTCCTACTTTGCCATTTTTTTTTCAAGCGCAATTATTATAGAAACAATAAAAAAAAGAGCCCTCTTAAGTGCAAAACGTCCTTCTCCTCGCGTGGTTTGCTCTTTTCAAAACTTTTGCTGATTAATTATTGTCCTGTACACTTGGGAAACCTTACAGGAGGAGCGTTCGACCGCGCCAAACTACCATGAAGAATGAAAAATTTAAACTACGGATGAAAACGTTTCAAGGAAATGCATTTGAGAGTCTGCAAAATTAAAAGATGGTATTAGGAAATGCATTTACACAACGGATACCGAAATGCATTAACAACAGAACTCTGCAATTTGGGTCAACGTGAGTCAAGCATTTGGACCGATTCAGCATCTCCACGTGGCGTATTAACATTTCAGAAAACTTTTTGATTCGATACCATTCGAAACACATTCTTTTGACTGCAAATAGGAAAATATAAAAATCGTTAACAGGAACTGTTCCGGACTATCGACAGGACTGAATATAATGGAAATTTATCACATGCAAAATACAAGAAGCACATTCAAGCGCCGGGGAAATTACTGCTGAAATGCACTTTTTAGCACAAAGAAAATGGTACATATTTTATTGAGTGTAAAAGCAAATCGAATTAAATTTTCAAAGGAAACTGAACCTACGAAGAATGGAAAGGAAACTATAAGACTCGCAGGCAGTCGTTTGGGTGCATTAATTTAAACGAAAGAGCAAACCATTTCAAATAAACGGAAAAACAACAACTACATGATATCAACAACAACAAAACAAAAACAGAAACATTCAAACAAAATCCAACCAGAATGCACTTTATGAAAATTATGCGACTCTTACGATGGTGTCGTCAATGGTGTTCCGCCAAGTTTTACCGGTGGTGGTAGTGGCAGCGGCGATGGTGGGGGCTCCTTCACCATTTGACCGCTGCAATAAGGTAGCGGGAAACGCCAACCGTAAAGACTGCATATGTGAGATATATGTTTTTGCGAATTGTGCAGACGAATATTTAATGTTTTTTCATGTATGTTGAACGAAATGAAGAATATTTTTCAAAGATGATTTAACAAATAAGTGTAAGTAAATATGTGAATGTGCGTTAAATGTGTTAGAAAAGCATTGTGTATAATTTGGAGACATGAAAGATCAGAATTACAAAGTTCAAATTAAACATTTTAATAAGAAAGAAAAACCTTCAAAGTCCCCAAATCTTGTTTACCAAAAAAACAAAAATATATAAAAGGACACTCACCTTCCCAATTTATTCTCCTCATCGATGTCGGACGGCGAACGTTTGCTGCGTCGGCACAATGTCGCCATTACGCCGGCATTCACAATCAGACAGCACATAAAGTCGATGAAGATGAGCAGCAGGATGACACCGCCGACGGCGATGCCAACGATGGCAGCTGACGAGAGGGCCGCCCTATCGACACGCAAGACAACGTCGACACCTTGACAGACAACGGACGGCACGATTTGCATTGGTGAGTTGTGAGGGTTGGAGAATGGGATGAAAATATGTTTTGTTAGTCAAACGAAATTCAATTACAGCAAATTTATATATAAAGACGATATAGTACATACACACAGTTAAGTTATATATTGGTAAATGGTATATTATATGATGAAAAGCTTTTTTTTTTATCTGGAATCTGTCTCTTTGTGTTGTGCAAAAGAGGAAATAGGAACCGTCGTTGGTGGATTAGCAAGCTGGTGCAGGGCTTAAAGTGTTTCATTTTTAAATAGCAAATATATGTGAGGGGAGAAAAAGTAATTAGACGGTCAATTGTAAATACATTTCCTCCCAAGAGAGAGAGAGAGGAAGAGGATTTACAATGTAAGAAACCTCACAAGAAATTGGAATTGTGGAAGCCTCTCAATGCTGTTTGGGCACCCCTTTTTCGTATGTACAAGTTACAAGATAGACGACAGCGGATTTTGCAGCACCACAATGTTTGGTGTAGATTAATTCACTGTACAATATGTGTAGATATATACATATAAACAATTCTGCACTCTGAAGCAGCTAATGGTTAAATAAAAAAAAAGCACATCGTACAACTGCAGAAAGGGATTATTTGAGTTTGTTGGTTTTTCATTAAAACACTAATAGAATCGCTGAGCTTATATTATTCAATTTAATGCCATCCTTGGCAGCGCGTTGCTTGAAGTTTGTTTTTTAAAATACAGTGCAAAAAATTGCATTGTAGCGAATAACTGGGTGGAAATGCCAGCGTGAGGTTCATTCATGTAATTCAGGAAATCAGTTTACTGGAAAATAAGGATCAGCAAATATGAAAATATAATTGTTTGCAACAAGATCTCAACTTTGTAAGATGAAACGAAAAGTAGAAACAACATAATTAGATTTTCTAATGAATGTACTTGCAAGTGAAAAGCTACAAAATATGTAAAATTTAAACCATGTAAATTTTATCAAAATATGTAATTTAATAAAACCGTGATGGAGCTATCACGAACATAAGGCAATTAAAAAAAATTCATCCATATCATAATAATGAGCTTTTATATACGGAAGCTGTTCGCAAATAAAATATAGGATTTTATTAATTGTTGCAGCAAGTTTCATAACATTTACTAAAAGTTAGAACAGCAGACGGTGGTAATCATAAGAAATACTATTAAAATTAAACGAGTGCTGCTGCCATTCGCATTTCGTTCGAAATTTTCCCTTCAAGCTCAGCGATTCGGTTTCTGGCAAGCTTTCTTTTTCAAAACAATTTCCCTCAAAAATGTAAATTTTAAAATGTGAAGATCAATTTGAAACACTATAAGCCTGCAACCAAGTATATGACGTGAATGTTAATTTTTTTTAGCAAAATAATTGTTTTTATGTTGGAAAATGCATATTAAAAATATAGTAAATATGTGTTCGTTAACATTTCATAATTATTTAACAAACAATTTAGTGTATTTGAAAAGCAAAGAGACGTGCAAACTTATATGTGTGAGGTTATTGTACGTGTGGTAAGTATGAAGTTTAATAAAAAACAATATTTAAGAACTAAATTAGTTGGTAAAAATGTTATTTTTTGCACACATTCAATCATGAAATAAAAATGATTTTTTGTTTATAAAAACAAAAATCAATTTTGGAAGCCGAATATCACAATTAAATTCAAACTTGAAAGCATTAAAGAATATATATATATATACAATACATATTTTAAACCAAACATGTCAAAAGTTCAAACATAAATAAAAAAAGAGTAACAAAAAAACTACAAACAATAAAATGAAAACAACAAACATAAACATAAACATATAGTTTTCATTTGGTTTGAAGAGGAAAGCGCACAAAATGGTCAATGAAAGACTTTTTTTTTACAAATACAGTTCATTTCGCTAATTGATTTGCTCTGTGAGTGTGTATAGTACATAAAAAACATAAAACATAAAACAACAGTGGGGTCAAATGAAATATTGGTTTGTTTACATAAGTGTTACAGTAACAGTGTGTTCTGGTAATAAAAGTTCGAATACATGTATATTTACAAAAAGTAACTAATAGGGAGTATCGCAAAAAGTTTAAGAAACCTAATAAGGACGTCTTTGAAAATATACAATTGTGTTAGTCAATTGGGTTTCTTTATGATCTATATAAACTTAAATTAAATACAACTGAATTAACCATATTTGCCAGCATTTTTTAATTTTAAAAACAATATTAAGTTCTTTTGAAAAAATCTGGAGTATTTAATTTTAATGTCGGTTAATATTATTTTCCATTAAATGTTTCCAGAAATCCAGGAAGATTAATGCTGATAATTGAGGTTAATGTAAATTAAAAATGATTTATAATAATCAAATGATTTGTTTTCTTACAATTGTATTTTTAATTTGGTATTGATGAAGATGTGATTCAATTGTTTTATAATTAAAAAAAAAATAGAAAATTACGTGAATATCAAATTAATTTTTTTCAAACTCATAATACATTTTTAAATTATTATATTCAGACTGTTAATCACCCTTAACCCTCCAATTACCATTTCCTTTTTAAACTGAAAATGCATATGAAGTTGAAATAATTTGTACAACAAGATTTTTAATTACATTGTTTAATTTTTACAAAAGACTGAATATTCTTTGACGTCAAAAGATGATTTTTTTGCGTTTTTTTTTTTTGTATAAAGAGAACTCAACCCTAAAAATCTACAAATTAAAACTCAAGCTTATACACAAAAGTGTTTAATTAACATCAAACAAATTGAATAGACCTGAATCACATCTCCATAAATAATAACAAGAAACAGTAAGTTAATTTAATTTTAAACAATTTGAAAATTACCTTTTCTTATCACATATTTATACACTGAACCGTTTCTGTCGGAAAATAAAACTTGAATTTAAACAATAAAAACAGAAATTATTTGTAATTCATATTTAATTATTTATTTTCCATTTTCGCTTGTTTCCTTCCCTTTGATGGAAATTCCATATTGTTTAATATATTCAAACAATAATTTATGTATGTACATATATTATAGTATTACTTTAAATTTTTTTTCAATTAATTAATTTAATGTTTTTAAGTCTCGAAAAGAGCAGTAGCTGCAGTTCATTTGTGTTCGAGCACACTTTCAATTCACTCAATACTCCCACGTTCATATCTGACAATATTTATGTGTTTTTCGCACTAAACTTACAATAAAAACTTAATCAAGTTCTTCACTGTTCGTGTGTTTTTTTTTTATAAAAGAAAAGATAAAATACACTTTTTATAACAAACTTTGGGTATTGTTCGCGTAGAAAGTTGCTTTAGTAGAAAATTCTTTTTTTCTTATGAAATATATTAAAAATAATATGTAATTTAATAATTACTATATTAATTACTTGTGTATGTGTGTGTGTGTTGTTTATGTCTCTCGTTTCTATTGTATAAACGCTAAGATGAATGCAGATTTTGAATGATTTTAAAGCTCTACAAAATTCATCAATCAATCAATAATTGGCGTTAGATCTTAAGGAAATAATTTGTTTTTCAACATAAATTAGTTATTGAAATTGATACAAGAGATTTTGTTAAAAACAAATCAATTAAAAATTCATTTCCATGTCCGAAATGTCATCACTTTTGGCAATGATTTTGTCTTACATGTAAATGAGGTTTAAACTGCACGAGAATTAAACTATCAATTCAAATACTACGCCAAAATAGCTTGTGAAATATTATTTTGGATGACAAACTTTATGACTCGATTAGCATCTTACAATTTCTTTTAGAACTATTTTCATAACGCTAACCGAATCGAATGTCATCCGTATATTGAAAATATAAATTTTAAATGCAATTACAAATCTGAAGACAAAACACAAATAAATTGTAAAAAGTTTCGCAAACCAATAATCAAACTGTTTACAGTCACAGTCAATAACTGATAACAAAACCAATAATAGAAAAAATTGAATTTGCATGAAACAAAATTATTTGAATAAAATCAATTAACTGAAGCTTATTAAAAACATGTCAAACATGGCCAAAAAAGTTTCATTTTAATATGAAAGCTAATCAATTATGAAGTCAAAACCATTTGATTTTAATCTCGTATTTGCAATTAATGGCATTTTGGCGAAATCAGTTTTGGTATTTACATAACCATGCATAAATTCAACTGATTGTCACATAAACTCGACTTTCATCATAGCTTTCGTAAATAACTTTTTTCAGAGACAAAAACAATAGTTTACAAACTATTTACATGAATTGTGTGAATATAATTGCTTTTTATTGTCACCACTTTCACACAAAAAAATGACGAGTTAAAAAAAAGAAAATTATGATTTTCTATGATATTAGCCGAAACCAAAAATTAAAATTCATTGATTTAAGAGCATGGAAAAGAATGGTTAAAACAAATAAACACTTTACAGTACGGCAACGCCATAAGCTTAAAGCTTAACAGAAAAATTCAATTAAAAGTGAACGCGACAAATGTCGAGGCTTACAATTTAAATTCGTATCTCTCTAAATATTGTTGTTAGTGGGTTTTTCTGCGGAAAACTAAATCGTTCGTACAGGGTAGGTGGAAGAGGGTGGTAACTGGTAGCAACAACGCTTTAATTGATGCGCTTTACGATGAAAATTGCGGTCGTGTCGAATGCAAAACTAGAGTGAAAATTAAATGCCGCAGATATTTACGGTAAACAGTGCAGTTTTTTTTTTGTTTTCATATTTTTATTGTAGATTCATTTATTTGTGGACACATCCGAAACTTTATACATACGAGTACAAATGCGAGTGATATTTAAGCTCACTGGAGTTGTGCCACATGCAGCAGCGAAAATATTATATTGCATTAAATGGCCGTCGCATTTATAAAAAACAAAGTGTATATTATTTCTGCACTGAACCTTATTAAATGAATATATGTTATTATCATGTTAATGCAGTGCAATTTAATTAAAAGCGCCTAAACGAATGCTCCTGGACTCTGCTTACAAAAGATTTCAACCGAGATTA
>JANSTS010007194.1:0-14313 GCA_026546915.1 Sylvicola fuscatus
ATAAGAAAAAGAGAGAAGATAAGACTGCAAAAAAAGAAACTTCAAAAGCTTCTAGTACATTTAGTTTTTAATTGGACGATTGAAGCGTATGCTTTTGGCATATTCACAAATTTTTCCAGCTAATTAAGCAATTTGTTTATGGGTTTTGGAGAATATGTCAGCCTAAAGACCAATTCACATCTAAAGATGAAAGCATCTGCCCAGACAAATGTTATTATTTATCGAAATGGTGTGCAAACAGTGTTTTCACGAGAACCGATGATGAACACAGATAAAAAATTGTCTCCGTACTTCTTAAATAGCCTAAGTAAATGTAATTGTATCATTTACATTCACATGTGAATTAGCCATAAGTTGTTATGAAGACGGGAAATTCCCGCTGATAACCTTGATTTTTTTTTTATTCAAGAATTATTCATCACTGCCTATAAAAGTCGGATCACTCTATACGGTGACTTCAGTCTTTCGTTTAGTGCCATAACAAGATGATTGTAAATTTAATACTCGTCGCGACATGTGTCCTCTACTTGGGAACTGCTGCTGATCCTCTTTTAGTTGACAAACAAGGCAACCCAGTCGTATCCACAAGGTTGGGATTTATAAAAGGCAAAAAATTGGAGACAAGATTGGGTGAAACTTTCATGGGATTTCGTGGCATAAGATATGCCGAAGCTCCAGTTGGTGAGCTAAGATTTCAACCTCCTCAAGCGATAAAACAATGGCGCGGTACTTTTGATGCCACTGAAGACGGTCCAATGTGCCCCCAGCCAACCGCAAATAGAACAGATGTGTCAGAGGATTGTCTAAGAATCAACGTCTACACGAAAAAACTCCCTGGATCTGGGGATTCACCAAAGAAACCTGTTATTCTATATTTGCATCCCGGCGGATTCTACGTGCTCTCTGGCCAGAGCAAAAATTTTGCCGGGCCAAAAACATTTATGGATCGTGACATTGTTTTTGTGACAATAAACTATCGCCTAGGTACGCTTGGATTTATGAGCACCGGCACCAAGGAGAGCCCAGGAAACAACGGAATGAAGGATCAAGTGATGGCGTTGAAGTGGATCCGAGATCATATTGAAAATTTCGGTGGTGATCCGAACTCGGTTACAATTTTGGGATACAGTGCCGGCGCTTATAGTGCTACTCTGCATATGGTATCACCAATGTCAAAGGGTCTATTCCACAAAGCAATTGTAATGAGTGCAGCTTCCACGTCACAGTATGTTGTTCCAGAGCACCAAATTGAATTGGCACAGAAACAAGCTCGCTTAATGAACTGTACCGATGCAGATGTTAAAACAATGATCGACTGCTTAAAGGGAGTAAGTAAATTTTAGAAACAGAAATTGGTAGATAGGAAGACTGATCAAGCCATAATTCTTTTTGCAGAAAGACGCTGTTGAAATGGGATTTACACTTTCTAATATGTTTGAATATGCTTCTAATCCTGTATTAATGTGGAGCCCAGTGATTGAGCCTGACTTTGGACAAGAACGTTTCTTAACTGAGGACCCTACAGTTTTGTTTCGAAGCGGACGGTTTGAAAAAGTTCCAATAATTACTGGCATAACTGAGGAAGAGTTTGCTATGAACGCCGTTGGTAAGTTTTATAAGAATAATTTACAAATTCCATATGATAATCAAATTTACTTAGCGGTCTTAAAAAATGAAACTCTGCGCGTGGAAATGGACGTTAATTTCACAACAATCGCACCAATTTGCTTTCTATACGAGAGAGGCACGGAACGGTCTCTAGAAATAAGCAAAGCTTTAAGGAATTATTATGTGAAAGATCCGATATTGAATGAACAATCTTTGGACGGTTTGGCTCATGTAAGTCTAAAATCCAATGTATAATTGAACCAAAGATCGTAATACAGTTTTCCTAGCTGTTCTCCGACTCCCTGATTGGATTTGCGGTCCACCGATTTATGAGATTGGCTTCGCCATATACTACGGTTCACTACTACAAAAACACTTATGTTGGCAAACTCAGCCATTTGTATTATCCTGACAAACAACCTTATCATGGTCCAGTCCATCATGATGACTTGATGTATTTGCTTGATGGAGCAGGAATCAAACGAAACGATCCCGATAATAAAACTGTTGAAAGGATGACTAAGTTATGGGCAGCATTTGCCGCTAGTGGGTCAGTTTATTAAAATTAATATTTATTATTTTATTTTATTTTTAAATATATTTCTCTATAGAGATCCGAACCAAACGGAAGGCCAAGTTTTGCCCCAACCTTGGCTGCCAGTTCGTGGAGACACTCATAACTATTTAGAAATTGGAAATGAACTTAAAATGAAAGTTGGAATATTTGAAGATAGATTCGCCATATGGGATAATCTTTTTCCTATTCAATATCCAGCAAAAACAGTGTAAAGTGTTATTGGTAAATGAACCGATCCAATTATTTTAATTTCCAATCAAAATATTACATACACTTTATTTTGCCTTTAAAAAATCAATAAAACAAGATTCGAAATGCTAAATAATCATGTGTGTAAAGGGGTTAATATATTAGTATATGGAGTCAATAAAACTTAATTTTATTGTCGCACCAGCTGTTGCAAAGTTTTGTGTAACGTATAAAATACAATAAGCGGATGAAGTTTGCATGACATTACGATGGAGGTCTTTATCTAAAAAGAAGGCACAAGCCATTTTGCATATGCGTTTTATGACTCTAATTTGTTCTAGGCAGATGCTTGATTTCAGCGCTAGTTGCATCTGCTGGACATCTTGATTGCAAATTAATGCTCTGCTTGTCTACGATTTTTTTTTCAGGTTCATGCACATTTCAGTTGTTGTTAATTCATGCCTATATTCATAGTTTACATCAATCCATCAGTTTGTGACAACCCAGAGAGGATAATTGTTGTTCACTGTTTTTACATACAAAGTCATAAGTGTTATGAGCTGCGTATATAAAAGATTTTTCCAGAAGTCCTTGAAACATCTCACAGGTAAATAGCAACACGCGCCTTTAATCAATATGTGCATGACGAAAACTGTAAATAAATCCACCATAACAAGGGGTCTTAGCCGCAATCCAACATTAACAACTGCGCCATCTTCTTGCGTTCCAAAAAGTCCCGAAAAGACCAGCACGATGAATACGAAAACGATGATACCTAAGCTATGAATAATCGAATCATCCGTCATAGCACGCACGAAAGGGCAAACAATTTGAAGAATGATGAGTCAAAGCCCTCGAATCCGGATAAAAGGACCAGGTATTTACCATTCATTGGCGCACAAAGCGGTCTTCTCCTCGACGCATGCAATGCACGCGTCTCGCTTTTATATTCGCACAATTCAATGAATAGGTGAATTATTTACGAATTTAAAAATTAAAAAGAAGCAAAACTATCAGATTTCCATTGCATGAATATATGAAATTGAATTAACAGACAAGGGGTGGTCCATTGAAGACGCTGATGACCGATTGACGCGCGGCATTTCGCTTTTTCTTTACTAAACTCACATTATTGATGTCCCTTGCACAAATGTCCGTTGAAAATTGCATCATTACCTCACAAAAATGCAGCTATTGAGCTTGTTGGTGCATAGGGGATGGTTTGATTAGCTAAGTTTCCATATAAGTCAAACAATTTATGACGCAAAACAACGCGCCACGCCGTATGGCTCGGTAATTATATTGAGTTTTAGATAACCGTTCCATTTGTTTATCGCGAGTCGCGACAAACGAATAAAAAGGCCCGTGCCATTTATACGGGCGTGGTACGTGCCCGACGCGATTACATAAATTGCGTAAAAGTTTACTGACTTGTAAGTTGCGCTCATTCTATATTTAGTACAAGCTGAACTCATACTTTGGATGATATGCGAGTTAGTACTTAGTTTTATAAATTTTATTTTGCCTCATTTACAATGGGATGGCGAGTTTTTATTGAAAAGTGCAGAAGTCCCTGCGTCTGCCAACAGCATATATTTCATTATATCCTTTGTCTGCAAGAAATTTAATCCAAATTATTTGCACATGTCTACACCAGTTGTATAGTCCTGGAAGATTTACTCGTCTATACTCGCTCAGTTCATATAGTTTTGGTTTATCTGCAGGGTTTGATCTCTTTGAAATGGCATACTGCATGGCAAATGTGTACACACATGTGCTGGACCGTGGTAGACCACATGTGTGGTGAAACGCTTGGTCAAATAGCCAGGTAATTTGATTAAATCTTAATTATATAATAATGGCGCTGTGGGGCGATTGTGATTTGTGGTTCCGCTTAATGAGCATATCTGTTCAATTAATAATCAGCGCAATTTGATGTCTTGGATTATTGTGAGGGCGACCACATACGGAAAATATGAAACATTCAGCAAAAAGACTTGCCTCCAAGGACAAATCATGCAATTTGCAATTAAAACTTAAATTACAGTTATCCGTAACTGAAAATCATAAAAAACATTTATCATAACTTTAAATGGCAATCTTTTACTATATAAACCAAACCTCATAAAAATGTGTAAAAACCAACGAATTCCCTAAACTTGTTCTCCTACCAGACAATTTAAGCTTTATGGCGAGAACAAATTAAAAGCGTTTCCACAAATTGCCAATTAATTTATAATGCTGCAACATAAAGATAGTCATTCGTTCTTACCTCCATTACATATTCCGGAGCGCCAATTTAGCATTCAAGAAACACCAGCCAGCCAAATTAGCATAAAATCTGTAAAGACTGGCCTTTCCGCAAACAACAGGCGCTGAGCCACCTTTTAACTTGGACGCGGTGGTGTGTAATTTACTCGCTTCACGTTGTCACATCACATATCGTTCCCCATTTTTCTTCACTTAATAAGGTGGCAATTTTCATTGATATTTTAATTCCGTATTTAATTATCTGCGAAAACAAACAGACATGCAATTAGCATTAACGACGGAATTATAAACACCCGCTGTTTGCATGTATTGACGGCATGTTGCGATTTAATGGCTGTGCAGATTTTATGGCTGATGTTTGCATGTCATTCAAACAACTTTTTCACTTGATGCAACAAGAAAACCGGACTGGAAAATTGAATTGATTTCGAGACGAAGTGCGACATTTTGCACGACATGGGATGCAACGATATGCATTAATTTGAGCGAAGATCGCTACTGCCACTAAAACATAATCTCTACATGAATTTTCCGTCTTCCATTTGGATTGGGGTGGTCTTATATTCAGACAAGTAAATTAAGAAGAAAGCACATAATATAAGACACAAAATATTTTAAGTATGGGTTGAATTACATTACTCACTCAAAAGAAATTGGATCTGAACAATATTGTCTTAACAATATTTTTTTTTAAATTTTTTAACGAAGAAATACAGCAGAACACTGTGCAGGATTTGCAAGTTAGGATTCGATTTTAACAATGGGAACAACACGTTTAGTTCTACCGATAATCCGTTATATGGAAATTTATTGTTTCTATGCCACTTCAGTTAATCAAGACAACCCCAAACAGCCACCCATCTCACCGTATAATCATCATTAACTAAACGACCCTTTGCACTAATAAACGACTTTTATCACCTTCTAATTCTTTCAAGTCGCACGTTGAAACAAAAAGGGTGCGCTTATGTCGAATTTTCCCACAAAATTTTCGTGGCTGCACCCTCCATCCACAACGATGCAACGGTGCAATTCAACAGGGCTGGCGATCGGGATTAGCGCTTGCGTGATTGAGCGCAATTGATCTTTGGCGCAGATATGCGTTTCGTTTCATCTTCCACACAGTCTTTACCGACTTTATGCCGCGCATGTTGATCGTGCTGCGGTTTATGCGGCATTTATGCTGCGCACGGCAAAGGTGATTTCGATTGAATTTGCTGGTAAGAGGGGCACGGCTCGTGGGATCTTTTTTCACCGTTTGGTAAATGTATTAATTAATTCATTATTTTAAAGGTTTTAATTCGACGTGGGAAAATCGGTCAATTTCTTATATAGAGTTGGCGTGTGCCTATTAACATATTAAATTTTCAGTAAAGTGCATATGTGTTGCTAAAAATGCAAACCTTTAAAAATGCAGGTCATTCAAAATTGGTAAATATCAAAATGGAATATTTTTTTAGACATCTCTGTCATTGGATTCAAATTACTTCATCGTAAATGTAAGTGTGCCCATTGTCTGTGCAGTCTTTGAGTCTCCTTTTATTTTTTCCATTAAGAGTACAGATAAGATGCTCGCCAATGCGTAAGCCTGTACATAAACGCATCCAAATAAACATTGAAACCGAATAAAGAAAACAACATAAAAACAAAACGATTGATTCAATGGAGATTGTGGACCGGTTGCCACAGATTGCTGCAGCGATGGTACATCTGCTTAGGCTTCCTCTTTGTCGATAAAAGATGAGCATTCGTCTTTTTTGCGTTCATCCCTTTTATTCTTGTCTGCGAGCTCTAACGTCTCCGCGTCTTCCCTTTAATGAGATATCTCTGGTACTTTTTCTACCTAAGCGTGTCAAGCGAGAAGCGCAAGAAGAAAAACCCTGATTCAGACAAATTAAGATAACATCAAGTGATTTATCTTACTTAGAACACATTAAATGTGGCAAAATAAATGTTATGCCTCTTTAATACAATTGATGTTCGTCCCATTGACACCACGCCGCACATCTTTGTTGCAGTAAACCATAGAAGAATTAGTGTTAAGGACCAGAAGGAGGACCCCACACATTTCAGTCACAACACAAAAACTAACGACGCAATTTATGATTAACTTTTATTTTTTATTCAATAACTTCTAAATACATAAATTGATGAATCGAAATTGCATTAATTGGGTAATTCAGGATCAATTAAATATAAAAATTGTTTGATTGGATCAAACTTTCTTTGCTTTCTTTGTACACATAAATATTTAATTCAAATCTGTATATGGACTTTCTTTGTCGTATATTTATGTGATTTTATGCGGGTAATAAAGTAACGATATTTTTTCACTGATACACTTTCCATTCATTTCAATATAAATATGAATTGCATCTAATTGCTATTGTTATGGCCCGTCAATGACGAGTCGCACGCATCGCTGTTGAGTGTTGACTGACTGGGCCCCAACAGTCAACAATCAAAAAACGGGCCCATAATTGATTGTTTGATCGTGACCTACACACTTGGCGTCTATGTTGACCTACAATAGTGGCTGTAGTCGCCGAATGCTGTCAATTTTCTTGGGAATATACTCGTCGACTAGAAGACTATCTGATATTCTGGAGATGCCCTCAATCTCAGCCTTTTTGTTGGACTGTCTCATGTAAGTAAGTTCTTGCAGAATCTCGCCACTAATGTATGGACGCTTCAAAAGGCTATTTAGGCGATTGTGGTCTTCTTGAGTAAGTTGAGAGTGCGGGATGTTCATAGTATCAATTTCCGTTGGATGCACTCCGATCCATTTTATCGATGGTACTGCCATGCAGTTTGTTGTCTTTGACATGGACTTAATTGGAAGGAAAAAATTGAAAACATATTATTCGCAGAGATTACAGTAACTTACCATAGATCCAAATCGATAGATTAATAATATTTCAATGCCAAATGGATCGGCATCCATAAGGGCATAAATTGGCAAGTTAAATTTTTCCCAAATTTTCTTTAATATGTAGCGTGTATTGATGTCTGGATATCCTTTTCCCTTTAAATATATATTTTAAGTTATTAATTGCTTTAATATGCGTCAATTCTTATTAATGAAACAACCGTCAAAATAATTATATTTCCAAGAGAAGAATGAAGAATATTATCTTGAAGAAGCTTTCTAAAAACAGTGTCCTTTTCTACTAGAATCACACATTTTGCTGTAGTTTCCAAATCTTTAACTGAAGTTGTTTTGAATGGGAGTGCAGAAGCTTCACAATTATAATAATGTTTTAATAAAAATGATTTATAAAAAAATATCAAAATTCACCTTCATTGCCGTTACGGCATTCTATGACAGTCCCACATGTAAGAGTTATTGTTAGAGAGCCAGCTACCAATCCCTTACAAGACGACAGAATTCCCAATTCCCAAGGATCTGCATCTAGAACGCACGCCATATCCTGAATGGCCCTGTTCGTAATGTTTTGGTTTTTGGCAATCTCCGGGTTTCTATAAAAAAGCTCTCTTAAAACAAACATTGATTATTTTTTATTCTTAATTTTATAAAATTGAAGATCTACCTTTTTGAGCAAGTGGTATTTGTCCTCACCAACTGGTAAATTTGATCCAAAATAAAAATGTTGACAGATATTGTTTTTCCACTTAAAATCGATGACATTTCGGCCACACCCGGTGACTTTAACGTAAGTCTACAACAAAACTAAAAAATTAAGACGAGAAACTAGAAGATTAACTAAATAAGCATATTATCTTACACATCAACGAATACGAAGTTCGACCACTTGGAGCGGCATCTTACACTTAATTTTAATACACGTTCATTTACAAGATCATCCAAAAATTGAAGAGCAGTAATTTCAATCCTTCTTAAAATAACACTTCTTCGTGAAGGAACAGGTGATTTGTGTGGCATTACAAAGCTTTTGAGCGATAATCGAACTGCTGATGGGGCTTCACTTAACCTGATATCTGGATAAGCCAGCTCACTCAAATAGCTTCTTGTTCTGAAGCTTAATTCATTGTTGATACTTGCTTGTGCGCATGGAATATGCCGAAAATCATTGCTATTGCCAGCATAAGCATTTTTGGAAGAAACTCTAGTTTGACATAAAACTGATGGACATCGCTGGTTACGTGAAATATTAAGGGAATTGAATACAAATTTCCCAGCTGATTGATTATGAGAATCAGAGTTTCCAGCCGAAACTTTTGTCGAGAATTTATTTTTGGATCTTGATTGTGCCACGTAAGTGGTGACTGAATTCTTTGAGTGAACATCTTGCAAGTTATCTTCTGCCTCCACACAAAATGTAACCTCTGATGGACTACAGTTATTAGTCTGGCTGTTTGATTGAATGTAATTCTCCAAAAACGTAAGAGGATCTTCAATATTCCATTGGACATTAAGATCTATATTTCTTTCATTGAGGTTTACTTCAAAAATCGTATTTTGTATTGATTGGGGCTGAACTACAAAGTTATATGGACTGAATACTGTCGATTGACTAAACTGAAAGTTAATAATATCCTGATGAAATTTTATAGTCGGAGAAGTTTCCGAATTATCCGATCCTATGGAAAATGTTATATTATCTTCATTAAAAGATGTATTTTTTGATCTTTCCGAAAACAGTGCAGAGGGAAGTTGTGGTAAAGTAGTCGAAAGCGATGAAATAAACTGCGGATCCCATCCTTGACTTGGAAATATTTCTTCAAAAACTGATAGTTCATCATCGTCCAAGCTTAGCATCGATAATTTTGCGGCGGAAAACATTGTATACATCTGATCCTGATCTTTTTTTCGATTAAAACTTCAACCCCAATCTTGTGATCTTCATTCCAATTTATGTTGCTCCCATTGTTTTCTGGGGAAAGAGAAAAAGAAATATTTACAAGTGTAAATTATTTTATTCATTAAAAGTAGTTTAATTCTCTTCAATATCAATACATTGTTTTTATGTTGTTTGCTAATTTTCTAGTTCACACTCTATGCTCAATGTTATTTATGTAATTTGTGTTGAAGCGATACCAAAGCTCATTAATTCTCGGATATATGCTTCCAGAACGTAATGGAAATGCGCTACCCGTATGTGATGCGGCTCGTGTGATATTGAACATTTGTACTTCCCTGCATTTTCTCAATTCCATACATCACAATAAACAGCAAAGCAACGTAAATGTTTGTCGTGTTTACGTTTTGTTTATTTATTACTGTTTTTACTCCAATTTAGCAGAATTTGCATTTGCAACGTAAATTATGAGGAAGTAAATTTCCTTTAAATCTACTATTTCAGCACAAATATTGGAAGCTCCTTCTTGTTTTTTATTCTCAAAAAAGTTCATCGGCAGGTTAATTTCTATACGTCTTCGATTCCATTATAAGAAGTTTACTCTTATAAACAATTACAAAATTGTAGTCCATTTAAAGTGCTCACTTCGATCCAATTGTCAAGCCCTTAATGATTCCGGCATCCTACATCCCCCCTGTATTCCCTAACGAAGCGGAATTGTCGCTATTCATCATAACAAGACGCTTCCTTTATTCAATCCCTATATTCCTATTAAAGTTTTAATTTAACCAAACTAAACCAACAGTTTTGGAGTAAAGTCTCTTAAATTGAAATAAATAAAGTGGCTACGAGACGCTTCTAAATAACTATACAAAGGGTGGCGACCATACAATGCCGTTTTTCTGTTTGTAAGCGGATCACACGTGCAGTTTCCTTGTTGCTTACACATTTCGAGTTCCTTACACATCGCTATTACACCAGTTCCTTCGTGAACTTGGGCCACTTACACTTCCAGCCAGGCAAATAACCAGCCCTTATAATATTTAGACTTTAATTGATTTAACATCAGGGTTCATTCTTCGGCAATAAATAGCGTCATGCATATATATTTATACATTAGACTCTTAACACTGAGCTATTTTCGAACGTTTTATTATAAGTAGAAATTCCCATTTACACCAGCCAGTATATCGATCGCAACAGTTTACTTTCAATTCATTATTTTCCAATTTTATTGCACTTTTATTCAAATTGTTGATGCATTTTTATTTTTCTATTGATTCTGAAGCAAATGGCTTGGCATGACGTACGGCAATTCTTTTATGGGAAACAGCGAGACAAATCAGGGGATGCATGGTTTGAAGAGTATTTTCCTTTGATGTTAGATGATTTTGTTTATTTACATTCAATTAGTGACGACAGTCAGACAAACGCAACCGGGCGGTATGGGATGGAAAATTCTTTGAAATTGTACATTGTCACATTCTCGAAAACTTCTTTTATGTTTGATTGTCGTCTTTTATTCTTCGTCTTTTTCATTATTAAGGTTAAACGGGAAAGTGCGGGTGGATTTCTGAATTTGGGACATAAAGTTTGCTATTGTATCGATTCAGTAAATTCTTCAAGGAGCTTTAAGTTATTTAAAATAAATGTTCTAGATTTAATTTGTTACATATTTATTTCCTCACAATTCAAATTTCAAATTTCAAACTATTTAGATTGTTTTTTTACAATCCATCAATGAAAATGAGAACACAATTTTTTGTGACAAGAAATTACATTCTTAGTGCTGAGAAAAGGTTTTATAACAAAACTAATTTTAATATATGTTAGGGATAATAAAATATCCCCTTTTATTTGCAACAGTTAAACTTTTTACTGACGAAAAATAAAACATTTTCAAATGTATCAAAAATCGTTAAATGTTGAAAAAAGACCTCAAAAGGTAATTGAAAACTGTAACGAAAAACACGCATCGAATAATTAATATATTTTATTGGCTATGTGTTTTTCATCCGCGGAAAATGCGGGCTGATTATTCGTGCAGGGCATTGAATTAAGCCGAGCAAATGGCGTTAACTTAAAGGAAATCGCATCAAAAAGATGAAACAAAACTTCAGGTGCGCTCAGTTGGGAAATTAGAGCAACCGACATAATCGTTAACGTTTAAATAAGTTAGGACAACAGAGGGAAAATATTAAATAATAAATAAATTATTTAGAAAAGGCTGCGACAGTTTACTAAACGGTGAAGAGGAGAAAAATAATGCATTTTACATTTTAAGACTTTGAATACAAAAAAAGTAAAAACAGAAACAAAATAAAAACAAAGAACATACAAATACTATTGAAAAGCTTTAAAGCTATAAAAGCTCCAGTTTCCATCAACATTCACAACTTTTACCACTCTTGAAAGGCAACTAATCCCCTCGCAACCGTGACGGAACTCGCATTGCATCCAATCAAATGCTAGACTGCGCAATAGAAACAAGGCGGAGCTGACTTGAGGCCGAGCCCATTTCCCGCAAGTTTATCGATCCCGCGGATAATTCAGACAATACACAAAAGTTTCACGCTCGCATTCAATTCAATATGCGAGTAAATGCCACACTTTCGGCCCAATTGCCTCAGTTTTCCACCAACCCTTATTACGACCGGTTCGCCGCGGTCACGCACTTATTGTCCGCTGTTCTCGTCGGAAGCAAAGCAACGGGGTCACACGCATTGAAGCCTCTCAGTGATTTCGTGAAATGATTTCTTTAAGACTTTTATTATAATTATTGTTTAACTTAATTGTGAATGTGATTTGAAAAAATTGTGATGTTTCAATATGTGTCTTTTGTTATCGTTATATAGGACTGCTCTTAGTATATAGGATTATTTGCTTCAAAATATGGTTATTACGTAAGTAGTATTTGTAAAAGGACTTATGTGAAAAATCGATGTCTTTAAGAAAGGTGATAAACATTTTAGATTGATATTTAAAACAAAAGGTGTGAGTGTTGCTTCAAAATACCTGATCGTGTGTGATCGCTTAGCATCCCACCCACCACTCAGGTGAATCGACGATCGATGTCGTGTAAACGATCATGTCGCTTCAATTCAATAAATCTTATGGGCATCGATTACCCGGTACCGACTTACGCGATCTGTCACCGCGATACTTATCTGGCACTCCATCAACGGTGATTATTGTCGCTGTGATCTTTGCAGCGCGATCGCACCCATGCGCGTTCGATAGGCCACAAGGCACACAAGTTTATCGAAATCACACAACTCGTTTCTTTACATAAGCGCATCAATTTGTTTGACTAATTTATTTATGTGTCGCCGGACATCTACAACTTGACCATAAATTCTGTATTTCAAATATTCAACGGAGAAGAATATGATCGCGGCCGCGAGCACATGTGGTGATAAATTGGACCACACACGCCCGATCCCACCAAATGATCAATGATTATGCGGTTAAGAAGGTGTTGCACCACACTCATATAAAGCATAATTTACCCATTAAATCATAGAATCGTTTAGTGCAAGATTAATCATTTAATTATTCAATTTGGCTGCACGCACGAGTATAGGAGATTCTTGCATTATGCAAAATAGCTGCAATAAATTCCATTTAATGTCAACCGGAACAAGAAGGCTTCACCGTTTACACGAGAATAAATCTCGCGCGCACTGACAATTGCGCGTTGAGATTGAATTTCTTTTTCGATTTAGATGGAAATTAGATGCGCTTTGTTTTTTTCGTATTTTGGAATATTGGAAAACCGGACAACCTGTTTGCGCGTGATTTGTATCCAAGAAAAAAAAAAACACATGATCAGTTTGTCATTTTAAATGGGATATGTTTACATGGAATGTTAAGATTTTCGTGTAGGTCCTACTTTCAAACCGTTTTAATAGTGCTTGACAATTGGTTGTTGGGTGGTTTTGTTTTACTTTCATCAATCAATTTGTTTATAGCATTCCTATAATCTTATATCGTTTTTTCTTTCGACGTTTATGTATAAATTAACATTTTCAGCAGACTGATTATCACACCAATAAGTTTTCGAATCTTTTACTAGATTAACGTTTAAATTTCAACGCAAATATTAGTTATATTCAATGATTTTATTATTTGTAATTATAATATCATATTTCAGGACAAAAAGAAAAACATGTACATTTTCTTTATCAGTTTAACAGTTTGCTCAAATTGTTTATGAAAAATTGCAGAAACGCCTGAACGAATACTTTACGTTTGAGTTCAGGACTTCGTTGAATATTATTTTGAATTGCATTTGAAATGATTAAATTGTGTTGAAGTGTTGTTGTTTCACATAAATGTATTTGATTTATCACATGTCATAATACATATCTTGAATTTCAATAAATAGCATGAGTTCGAACTGGTTTGTAAACAAGCAAAATTAGGTCAAACGATTTCACGACTTTGAGAAACTCTACACCTTTGGAGGATTTTTTTTGCGTAATTCTCTGAACCATTTAGTTGTATTTTATAGCCACTATAAGGTGGTAAGTAAATCTTTTGTAATGGTGACATTATTAAATAGAAGAGAAATAATAATATTTCTATTTGTATAAAACAATATAAATATTTTTTTAAAGTTTATGATTTAAGAGAAAAAAATATTTCGGAAGTTCTAAAAATGTTTACATAAAGTTTTTCAAATATTCTAATAAACTAAAGAGACTGAATTTCACCATTTCAATATTGTTAGAAGGTTAACGTTGCTATCGTTAAAAATTAATTTTAATCGTTATAAGTGTCGTTACAAACGAATTAGTTTCCAAATATATTAAAATGTAATTAATAAATGAAATTATCCAATACCTAACTGGAAACCTTATATTCTACAGATTCCCGCACTCCCCA
>JANSTS010007198.1:4027-14269 GCA_026546915.1 Sylvicola fuscatus
CTCGCTTTTACAATACTTGGTCTCACCGACCGATTGCCAATTGCACATGATGTCATCCATGCAAACGATTTCGTGCAACTGACATTATTGTGACGAGGCGACGCGACGCATCTCGACTCACATTTGCACTCAAAAGTATCACGTTTTAACATAAAAGAAGAAAAGCACAAAGCAGCAAACAAAAGAAAGCGAAATGAGCAGAAAACGCCAAGCAGAGCCGGTTGACAATTAAATGCGAAGCTCGCAATATAAGCTTAAAGTGGACAATCGATCTCTACATTTGCTGGTCATTCCTACTCCGCCGAGCAGACGGCTTATCGTTTAGTCCATCGCGTCGCTTCATCTCAGACTCTTCAGTGGGACTATTAAGCTTACATCAGCCTCAGTTACAGTTGGCAGTCGTCGCAGTGCGGATTTAAGTGAAAAGCTCTCCGATTAGCAGCGTAAAATTGTTCAGAGACGCTACGCATTTAAATAAAAAGGTGTGTTTCTCATGGATATTTATTAAGATGTTTTTGTTTAGTTTGTGAATGTGCATTTATTGATTTTTGTAATGCATGAAATTGCTTTTCGTGCCGTATATTGACGACTTTTATTTGTGTACGGAAATAGCCGGAAAATTGTTTAATTGGAGTTTATTACATAGTTCATTTGTTTTGTGGTAGATTAGTAGCATTTTCCAAGCTCCACAAATTATAGGATAATTTCTGCTTTTAAACATCACCATCAACCATATAATTCAATTGAATTAATTTTAAGTGAAAACCTTTTCAAATAAACTCAATTGCCGCCAGTTTATGCTCTAATTGGTGCAGATACAAATTGCATCACGTTGCAAAAAGCATTGCAAATGGTGTAGCATTTAGACCTTTGTAGAAACAATTTACAATGCACTCACTTGTCGTGCTTGATGTACTGAAATACATTGTAATTTACATAAAAATTAGGTATTTAACATTTTTTATTCATCGCAACGGATCGCAGTGATTTAACAACATCTGCGGCTAATTAAATTTTCGATTAGCATTTGGTTTGGTTTTTCGCATAAATTTAAAATGGTAAAAATTCATTGAGCGATAAAAACCGCAAGTGAAGGGCACATTAAGGCATCTTCGTTTGCCAATAATAGTACAATAATTGTAACATTGACACCAAATACAACGACAGCATAAAACCAAAAAGAATATGTGCACATTAAATATAGGTGCATTAATTTTAAGCTCATTTCGAACGGCGAGCACCCGTGTGAACGTAATTGACACCAATTTAATGGCAGTTCGTCTTCCAAAGTATGGTCATTACTCGTTACATAAACCACTCATGAGGCTGCAGCTTGCGTAAATGTTTGCAGATTTACACAAACAGTGAGAGTTTGGTACACTTTACATTGAACATAATTTCAACTTATCGGTACGGTACATTTGGCATGAGGTGGACGAGCTCGCTGAACGGCTTGTTTACACGCAATGTTACTTAATTCAAGCTCAACGATGATGTATGTATAGTTGCATAACGAACGGGTCGCTTATGTTAAGGAGATGGTTTACGATTCCGTTGGCTGTACAAGGTGATTTACGAATAAAACTGATTAATGTCTGCTTTGTCGTTAGTTCAAGGACTCATTATCACATTTTTCGGTATTTTTCTAGTATTTACAATAAAATAACGATTAAGTCAAAAAAAAAACTATATCTTTCGCATGTTATGCAAATTTCAAGGACTGCGTAAACAGCATTACCACACTTGTGCATTATCATTGTATTTTTTTTTAAGTTAAAAAACACCAAAAAAAAATGCAAAAGTCAACCTTTTATTTTCATCTAAAATGACCTTAAATATTACACAAACGTTTTAAGTGAATTACCAAACAAACTTTAGCTAATGATTATTCGTTCTCAAACACACGGACAGACTTTATAAAACCCATTAAATTGGATTCATGAGTTAGTCAATTGCATCCAACGATATTTTCCTTAAATGGTTTATAAATAATGTAAAAATATTCACATTTCGATGAAAACATCGTTAAATTGGAGAAAAAATTGAAAATTTTGTTGTTCAATTTGTAAATACATGTTTTTTTCTCATCTATAAAATCGTGCCCAATTGTAGAATCTCAGGCAAATTAAAGTTAAAGTATTTTGACATATCTTTTTTAATATTTATGGAGGAAGAAACAGAATTCGCAGAATTGACGATATAACAGTCAAAAAGGCAACAAAAAACAGTATGAATTCATTTGTATTCAGAGCCGATAACCTGAGTGGATGTTTGGTATTTCGAATTAGCAAAAAAAAAATCGTTTACAGTCACACCGAAATTTCGGATAAGGATGGAAAATGAATTCATAAGAATTTTATTCGAGGATTGTGAAATTTCAATGATTTTCCTGTCAATTAGAAAGCTCACAAAAATCCTTTAATTTTTATCGTGTGCCCATTTCAAGCCAGCAACGGCCTGCATTTTAAAATAATCGCCATATGAGCACTTACCTATAAATTAAATAATTAATTGATGCTTTCAGTTTATTGCATTTCACATATGAAAATAAATCAGTTGCAAATGCAATCCAATCGACGGATGATTTGCAAATAGCCGCAATTGGCAATAATTTTGCTCATCTTAAAACATTTGAAGGACTTTTTGAATAAACTGCGCAATAAATTATACGCACGACGAAATAAACAATTTTTTAATCGGCTCAATAATAGCGTAGGCTTCCATCTCATACCAAATCGTATGGAAACCGGATAATGGTCGCAAAAACTGGCCACAAACACCCACACACAATTAGCAGGCGGGTAAGATTTTGTTGGCTCAAACTTAGCGCCCAACTTCTTCTTAGTGGATGTTGTAACATTACGACTGTGTCTTTGCGGCTAAACCTATGATATTTAATGTGTTATCGGCTGTGGTGGCTCCGACACACATACCTGAACGCGTGGACAATAGAAGGAAGTCCGTAATGCGATCGCTTCGACGTCTTGTCGTTTTCTAATAACTTTCAGTTTCATCTGTTGGTTGGATCATAGGCGAGCGGTTATTTATTGGAAATTTATACGGTGCGACGTTTTATTATTTGTTGGCAGATCTACTAATGATGGCTCGCCTAGTGCTGTTGATCACGGTGTCGTTGGCTTTAGCTTTCGGCGAAATCGAAGAGGCATTCAGGAAGAACACAATCATCCCGGATGTGGTGGAATATGCGCCACTACAGTCACTCAAAGTGAGTATTTCCTCGACTGTCGACTAAATCAAATTCTAATCGGAATGCTCTCTAATTCACAGGTCACCTATCCAAACAACACAGTGGCCGATGAGGGCAACGAAATCACGCCGACTCAATCCAAAACTGAGCCAAAGGTCTCCTGGGAGGCAGAGCCGACTGACTTCTACACACTCATCATGACCGATCCAGATGCGCCAAGTCGCGTCGACCCGAAATTCCGTGAATGGCATCACTGGCTGGTGGTGAATATTCCCTCGAATGACGTCAGCAAGGGCGAGGTTCTCAGCCAATACGTGGGCGCTGGACCACCACAGGGCACTGGCTACCATCGTTACGTGTTTTTGGTGTACCGTCAGAATGGCAAGACAGAATTTGACGAGAAGAAGCTGACCAACAAGTAATTATTGTTTGACCCAAGATTTTATTAAAGACTTCCTTTACTTGACTTTCTGATTTTAGGAGTGGAGATAATCGTGGAGGATTCAATACAACAGCTTTTGTTGAGAAGCACAACTTGGGCAAGCCAATTGCCGGCAACTTCTTCCAAGCAGTCTACGACGATTATGTGCCGCAATTGCACAAGCAGTTGGGCTTCAAGCCAGAATAGAGTAGTTCATCGCTTCATTTTCGTACATTTAAGAAATACTTACTTTCTCCTAATTTAGTTTATAATTAACACAACTTTGTTGTTTTTATCAAATTTGCACTTCAATTATCCAAATTGAAATAAAAACGTTTGATAACTAAAATTAACTGTTTTTTTTTTTTGGAAAATATCCGTTTTTCGTTTATCCTTTTCAGTAATTAGGATATTTAAGACACAAAAGAGCTGACAGATGAATTCTAAAACATCCAGAAAGTAAGAAGGTATTATTTGTATTATCCAAAAGGAAGGAAGAACAAGTAATTTTGGAAATAAGAACATTTAATAATTGTGTTTGTTGGTCGTGCTAAGATCTTGACGAATACCGGGTGTTTCAAAACAAATTGACTGTATTAATGTTAATTCAAAGCAGAGTGAACGAAACTTAAAAAAGTGAACGAAACAACGACCGTCGCGTCGCGTCGAGGTGATCACGCAACCAACCTGTTCACTAAACAATAATACGCTTATATGAACGATTTCTCCTACCTGAACGCTTCTCCTCATTAAAAAAACATAACACTCATACAATTACCTGTGTTCATTATCAAATCAGACAACACGAAACTTGTTTGGACGTTCGCAGCTTTCGAAGCTTTTGAATCAGTTGTTTTTTGTTCTTAGTCGACTGCTCGTGTACAATAATTCAAATTGCTGCATAATGGTTTCCCATATAAACAGTATCTCTGGTATATTGGAATCCAGTAAACTGATTCCAGACGTTATTTCAGAAGTTCCCAATCGTTCAGTGAAAGTGATTTATAATAATGGAGTCGAGGTGGAATTCGGCAACGAATTGACTCCAACCAAAGTGAAAGAAGTGCCCGTGGTTCAATTTGCAGCCAATGAGTCGTCATTGTATACACTCTTGATGGTGGATCCAGATGCACCCAGTCGCCGTCGACCAATTTTGCGTGAATTTTTGCATTGGAAGGTTGTCAATATACCCGGAGACGACGTTGGTAAGGGTGACACTCTGTACCAGTACATGGGTTCGGGTCCTCCAAAAGACTCGGGGCTACATCGATACATGTTTCTTGTGTTTGAGCAGAGTGGCCACATCAATATCAAGAGTGAATCTCGTTCAGGAAAACGGTAATTGTTTTGGTTATGTAATTTAACAGCCGTTTTGCTGCCTGAATCGCCTGCATGTAGTCAATATCGTTTTTTGGGATTTGCTATTACCGATCGAGTACATCCAGGCAATATCCTGTATCTATAGATAAAATCAATTATAAACTTGGCTCTACATTTCCAAACATCGAGAACATTTACGTTTACTTGCTGTAGGAGCTTTATATTAATAAAAGTTGTCAACTGCATGTTTAATTTCAGTCTCCGAATTGCCTAAGTTTTAAAACCAAATTTGAATTACAATTATAGATTTTTATTGCCAACATGATTATTTAATGGAATTTCAATTTTCAGAAACATCTTAAACCGAATGAGGTTTTCGACCAAAAAGTTTGCTAAAAAGCACAATCTTGGCCAGCCTGTCGCAGTAAACTTCTTTGAAGCGCAGTACGATCGTTATGTTTCTAAGATGCAAAAAGAATTCACAATCCACATTTTAATGATTGTACCTAATTTTATTGTAAGAGCTTGTCGTAGTTGTTGGAGTTGGTTGTCAAATAAATTCTAATTGAATCTTGTTTATTTTAATCTAATATCTCACTCAATGTTTGTTAGGTTCGTAAATAAATAAATTAAAATAAGGTTAGGTAAATCATTGGTATAAATAAATGTAATTGATTTAATACTTCTAAGCACTTAAATAATATAAACACTAATTAGCAGAATTACTAGCCCACTTTTTAACCATTTACATTGACGTGAATTGGGTCATCCCGCTTTATAAAATATTTGCCACCACAAATGAAAATAAAACACAAATGTTCAATAATGATGAAACTTAAAAATAGAAGGATGTTAAAATATTACTGAATATGTCACAAATTTATGCAAAAAAAAAATTAATATTGATTACTTGAAAACTGTTTTAAATAAAAAATAAAATGATCAAGCCGCTGAATACATATATTTATTTAGTTATATTATGGTTTAAATAAACATTTATTATTCTCCAAATCTCACAATAATTATTTTAATCTACAATCAAGTGACTAAACTTAAAATATTTGATACTTAAATCTTAATGGCTAAACTTGTTTCACATTTACAATAAACATATTTTAACGTGAGTAACAAATTGATTATTAGGCTTTGGCAGTTACAAATATAATTAAATTAAAGCTTTATTTTAATTATTATGTGTAACTTTTATGAGACATGGATGCGTCATCTGGACCGATGCAGATCGAATACTGCCGGACTCGTTATTAAACTCCACTTTACACTTGACCTATTTACGAGTAAGAGTTATTGAAATTTCATAATAAAATGTAACTGGTATAATTCAGTCAAAATAGCCAAACTCTTTCAATTTAATTGACAAGCTGATTGAATGTATAAATTGCGAAGATTTGAATGCATAACATTGTAATAAAATGTATTTTTATGGACTTTAACTGGTCTTGCGTTCAACAATATGTCAAATGTGATTTTATACGTTAATATATTTAAAATGTCAACATTAAGAGTATTATTATCAACAAAATGCATAACAATACAATTTTTCTTCGGAGTGCATTTAGTTCAAATATAAATATATAAAAAAAATGGAATGTAAAATTGAAAGTTTCAAGTGTGGAATGTTTGAAGTTCGTGTCAAAAAAGACGTCGTTCAGAATTTTTACCATTAAAATCCTAATTCGTAATATATAAGTATTGTTTAACAGAAATATTAGCGGGAAAATTAAATCAGTAAATTACTTAGTATGTACAAAATTTTATTAAATAAAGGTGTATTTACAAAAGCAGATTGGGAAAGAAACCAATTTTTATAAATTTTATTGTTGCAGCATGCACTGATTCCGATTAAGTTGTTTGCACTTTAACAATGATAAATACACAACTAAGGTTTAAATAAGGTAAAACTGAAATAAAATTGTGGGCAAAACTATAAATATCATATTATTGCATCGCAATCGTCTACATTACTTAGCTATTTGTATTTCAGAGGAAATTTTTGATACAAACTCCTAATACTCTTAACGATTATTACTTAAAACCCATCGTCAAATGACTTGAATTATTGACCCCAAAAGAAATTTGAAGTAATTTTTTTTCTAATATTTTAAAATTTTATTTCACATGGTTTGAGCTAATCAATGAAAATGTTCAAATGTTTTTGAAAAATAAATAATTTGAAATGGATCCCAAGAATTCATTAGAATAATTTAGCGAACAAATAGCTTTTACCATGATTCATATGATAAATTAATAATGTTTAGACATGGAGCGATAAGATATCAAATAGACGCCACAACGACGCCAAGGAACAAAAAGCAAATTACAAAAAGAGAAAAACGAAACTGCTACAGCAGCCCATGTATTCTCATCGTTTTAGCAAATTGATTACACCAGTTCAATGATCTTATGCTGTAAGCTTACCCTTAAGGCTCATCATTATGTTGCTACCGCAAAATATACACAATTAAGGTGATTCTAATTGGAATTGGTTGAGTCTGTGCATACTGCAAAACACAATCATAAACAGCAAGTAAATGATAATCAGTTCAATGTCGCTTCAATTAAATCGTCGATGCTTATACATAACTATGTTGTTCAGATGTCATTTTTACCACGTATTGAGAGAAAAAACAGAACAGAAAACTATATCACACATTACACATACACAAAATGACACATGATCATTAAAAACATACAAGTCTTACATGTTAAATTTGTCTAAATATATGATACAGTAAATTAAAAGTCACATACACATTATACATTAGTCAATATCTATCTTAAAACTAGAACAACGACACTGGCCATCACCGCGCTGAAACCACCCTTTAAATGTATGGCGGACACGCCACAATCCAAATCGTCACGGGGATACATGTTCGATGGGGGCGCTTCGCCGCGTATCTTGCACGCTTGACCACGCAATTCAAAATAGTCCTTGCACAGTTCGCGACACGGCGGACAAATGACGGCGCCGCGATGCAGCCACCCACCTGACATGATGCGAATGCTCACCTCTTGTCCTGGATAGTAGCATTCGTACGAATAATTAGCCACCTGTACAAATGCAAACGTTTACAATGTGAACGAATTAGCTGCTGGAAAATAATTACCAGAATGTGAAGGCGTCCATTTTCACATTTATATTCATAGCAGCCGCTGCCCCAGTGCTGCCATTCGCGCGTTTGGCGACATGAACGTTCCTCCCACATGTTCTCCGTGTGATCGAAGCATTTGGAATTCGGCCCATAAGTCTCAAGTGCAAAATTCTTTTCAGATTCTGTTCGGGAAAACAAGTCATCAGATTCGGACTAATCAATTATTAACTTTTCGGAACAGAAAAGGTGTTTTTGGCTCTCGCTTAATTTAGCACAAAATGTGAGGATATATTCTTATAGCTGCAGAAATATGCTACAATACATAATTTATGATATGCCAAAGGTTCAGCGTTCAGCTGCTTCTCGTTTCTTGTAAAATTGTTGGTAATTGTTTTGTTTAAAAATAAAATGTTCCACGAATAATGAAACGATTTGCTGTAGGGTACATATTTAATTTAGGGATTTACACATGAAGAAATTTGGCAAGTGGGTGGAAATTGAGGACGTGGGATTCTGTGAACACGGATTTCGTCACTTACTTGGATTATTGTCCTCGAATTGACATTGCGACCCCCTCACAACGACATTCTTGCTGCGCCACGTAAACTCCTGAATGTATGGGCAGTGGTCTGCCAGCGAAACTGATCCACCATAGAATTGCTCATCACCCGGCCGAACATGATTGATCCGATCAAAGTTCTGATACTCTTTGGGCAGTGGCTTTTCATGCTCAATCAAGTTGCATAGTGCCACTGAATTGCGATCGTCGGTACACTCCGTCTGCAGCGGATCGCGCTTCACCTTTGAGCAAAATGGATGAATTGAGCGGCCCCTAAAATTAACACAAAAATGGTCAGCATTTGGTCATAGAATGCATCTAAGAATCTACAGCATTTCACTAAACACACTTTACGCACAATACTACAAATCAACAAGTACACATTTATGTATTGGCTTTTTATTAAGATTTACCTATGTAATAACTACTAGTTAAATGTACGTTCTAGTCAGAACGTATCACAGTAACAGTAAACACCAATCTATAGATACTTGGGGATATAAGTAAAAATTCATATAATAAACCAAATTTAGGTTGAATCTTTGGAAATAATCCAGAAAGTACATGAAAAATATATCAAAACGCTCCAGATGTTGCTTCAAATTGAGTGCCATTTGAGATTTGACCAAAACAAAAACAAATCAAAGTCTTCCAACCCCATCCGACCCAAATGTTTAATGGGGGGAGATTGGATAGACCTGAAGTGCAAAACCAATTAATTAGCAGTTGGTTGACTTGTGTGACAAAATAATGGGTTTAAACTAACCCAAGTAAATTGAATCAACTGATCTGAATGATATGAAGAACAACGATTAAAGATGCCAACTCGCTTTAAAGAATTGATTGTAAAGACCAAATCGAAGAATGGAAGTTATGATAATCCAATAAAACTACACGCAAAAATGATAATAATGGTGAAAGCCTTCAAATCTCCACGTGAAATAATGCTTGTTAACAAAATAAAGATATATTTCACTTAATGAATGCCAAACTTCACATTTCATCATTGTTCGCGAGTTGTTCAACCGCTGTCGGGAACATTGTGCCATGGAGACCCTCTAGAGTGGGATCAATTTTCATTTTTCTTCTTATTTTATTTAATACTTGTATATCGATGACTGTGTACGAGTACATTTTATTTTATTTTCGTATCACAAAGTTATTTTGTCTGCTGGACGTTCTGGTCCGACGTTTCATGGACAAGGGTATAGCATTAACTATTAGGATTTCGGATTCTGTTCTTGATAGTTACCTCATTAAGGATTTTATCGGAGATTATTTTATAATTAGAAGACTAATTATATGTGTTTACAAAATAATCAGAACACCTCCACGACATTTCGTTAAGCTGAGATGTTTTGAGCAGATTATGTACGCCTGGTGTATTTTAGGGACGACAATAATATAATAATACGAAAATTGTGAGATAAGCCGAAAAAAACATATGTTTCGTGATAAATACAATCTAGGAATAGGGTAAACAAACTTAATCTCAGAAAAGACTTCCGTTTTCATGACAACACACTTAAGGATTTGGTAACTTGTTACATTCGCTATTATGTCTAACGAAGGTAGAAGGAACATGGCAATAACTTGTCTAACAAGAATAAGGATATCAAGA
>JANSTS010007199.1:0-14261 GCA_026546915.1 Sylvicola fuscatus
TTTAGTTGTAAGTGCAATTGACCTTATGATTTCTTTAATCAATTATTGATTCAGTAAACTAGAAGACGAAAATCTAGATAAGTTTGTAAGATCTGAATACCTGTTATCTTGAACGTAACACGTTTACAATTAAGATATATTGAAATCTTCCGAAATTGATTGCAATTAATATAATTGTCGAGTAATGCACTTTTTTCCGTTGCAAATTTAAAAGAAACGAAAACGTCTGTTTCACGGGATTACATTGCAATGTTTTCTAATCATAATCCAACGTAAATCGTATTAGTGATTTATGAATCATGAAAACATTTTACAAAACTTAATATTTGCGAAGCACAACAGCAGAGCTGCAAGCATTTCGCAAATAATTTCCCAAGAAAAATGGCTAAATGCATAAGAAAACAACAAGAACTTACCGCCTTGGAAACAAGTCGATCGCATATGACTCGAGAAAACTCGTTACGCCACACCCTCACCAAGTGCTTTGGCTCATTGATGTAGTTGGGATGTATCAGGAGCATTCCAGCGCATATGCGTGACAAATCCTTTAAATTGAATATGTAATGGAATTTGGTGGGAGTTGGCGGCAACTCGACAATGGCAAGCTGAAATTGCAGAGAAACATACAAATGGAGTCAATGAAAGGTCGCTTTCCAATCACAAAATCTGCGCAAAGAGTGAACATGTTTATGCGACCCCACCACCACCCAAAAGTGGGATAGGGATCGCATATCACTGGCGACCAAAACATTTTTTATGTTCATTTATATGCAAGGGTGGGGTGGGAGGTAGGGGGTGTCGTTTATATACATACTTCAAATAAATGTAGTGTCATTTTTATGAGGACATCAGCGATGGGCCGCAATTCGGCTGGGAACGGCTTCAAATGTCCCCGCAATATTGATCGGTAGATGTGTGTGAGTGTCGACGACACGGGAAAGCTGAGATTGAATGTGGCAAACATGGATATAAATCTGGGATCAACTTCATTGCGGCCGCCACCCGCACACCCCATCGCCGCAAAGTACACCAAATCCTTGAGATTCCGCCAGCTGAGATCCTTTTCGCGGCCATACATGCCGCCCTTCTCGAACAGCAATTTGAGCAGCGCGATAGGCTGCTGAGTGCCATAACTAATAAAATTTTATCGTGCATGTGACGTTTATTAGCATGCGTGTATTTATGTTGATATATGCAGAAAGGAAGAAAAAAAAAACAATGTTTTAAGTATCAGTCAAAAGTCATACTCGTCAACTTGCGGCATGTTCATATCGTCGATGAACACAGCGATTTTCTTGCCTAGCGGCGGCCCGTAAGTGTCTTTGGTGCGCTTCTCGACGGCACCGTCAACGGATCGCTGCACGTCTAAGGACGAAGTTCTCGACGAGAAGTTTAGATTCAATATAGACTGCGAAAATAATTCAGTTATTTCTGTTTGACAATGATGTAGCAACATATTATAAAGCATCAAAGCTTTGCACAAAACTAAATTAGCATGGCAAAACTTATTGCATATTATATGTTGTAAAGTAGCATACATAAACGTCTTTATTTAATTTCCGCAAGTAATTTGAGAGTATCGCTGTTTTGGCGCATCCCGTTTCACCCACCAACAGCACCGGACGTTCAATCTGCAATTTATGAAAATATTACCCATCAAGTCAAATGCCAACATAATTAGCTTTAGCAAACATCAATTTCAATATGCGAGCATTATCAAAGGATAATGACAACATACGCCCGACAGTGTACCTACTTTGTTCATGAGCGTCAATATGTTTGCCATCCGCAGCGTATCAACAGTTGGCACAAGTATGTCGCTGAATTTCATTTCGGCGTTGTGGTGGTACTTGGGCACCATCCACTCCCAGGCGATCCAGCACTTTTGCGTCCGATCGAAGTAGTAGTCGAACAGCGTCGGCAGCGACTGGGGACACTGAATCGCGGTGGCCGGCTTCTCTTTCGTGTCCTCGCAGTTCACCAAGCCCAGTTGCTTCTTCACGAACTCGTCAAACGCCCGCTGCTCCTTTTCTACGACAGCGGCGCCCAGCGACATGTATATGCACTGCAAGCGTGTGTGAGTGTGTGTGTGTGTGGAAGGGGTGGGGGTAAATAAACACAATTGATATCCATTTGTTACAATGTAATATAATAATAGCTTTGAGTCAATTGAGCTTAAAAGCTTTCGGCTTTGTCAACGCTCTTGGTGCTGAGCGCATAAAATAAAGTTATTAACTGAAGTACATGCGTTCTTTGAACGGGATAAGTGGATATGGAGAATATTATCCCATTAAAAAGCTTGTTATAGTTTTACTGTCGTTCTTTGAGTGATATGAGGACATTTCAGTTACAAAAGATAATTATTTCGACAGAGCTGCCTGAACTGTCACACAAATGGTTTCTAATAAAATTATTCCCGGCATTCTCAGAATGGTTTATGGAAGTAAACTTCGTCCTTTACCAATCGGAAATAAAACTTCTGACAGAGAAAAACCCAAAAAAGCTAAAAAATAATGAATTAACAATACATTTAGGTGTTTTTGGACTATTTAACAAATTGGCAACAGCAAAAATGTTTCATATGCGAAAAGTAATCTCAAATAAAAATAAGTGAAAATGTCTTTTAATTGTACATTCCAAACATGCTAAACTCGTAAACGGATTAATTAAACATAACATGTTGTTTAAGAAATGTTTAAAACGAATTTATCTTAAAAACCTTTACTTTTTCGTTAAACAATGTCCTATTCCTATACAAGGGTTTCCTAACAAAAAAATCGTAATTGAACATAGTTTGTCGGGAAAACCTGTTCAACACAATTGATAAACTGAAAATGGAAAATATTTGAATCTTGTAACAACAGTTAGGGCTCCTTCAAACCGAAGCGAATTTGTCGTACCGAAAGCGAAGCGAAATTTTAACGAGGCTGATTTATGAATGCGAATTTTTTGCGGTGAAAAAATTCGCGTCGGTTTGGGAGAGCGTTTAATGTTTCAAAAAAAAAAAAATTCAACACTTTAGTAGGCTAATATTGAATGAAAGTCTCCAAAAACGTTTACTTAACATTTCAACGTTAAAAAAACCGTAAAGGTTAAAATTGCAACAAATTTTGCATAAAAAATATCAACATTTTGAGTAAATTACATTTCAAATCTTTTTTTTTGTTGCAAGAACTCCCTGCCGTTGGCATTTTTAGTGTCATAAATTGAAAGGTAGAATGAATTATTTTCAAAATCTGCATTATTTAAAGTTTTAATTTTTTTAATTATAAAAAAACGTTATAAAATTTTTAAATATACTAAATCGACCCAAAAAGTTATTCTACAGCAAATTTATCATACTTTTGTCGGCATTACACATTCGTCAACAATAGCAAACAAAGTTAAGTTCCCTTCTTTATCAATTAAAACATGATTCCTTAAAATATACTGATTATTTCCACTTCTTGTGCTAATTAAAGGTATTGAAAAAAGTTAACATTCACAAAGCCAGAAAACGGGCACGTGAAAATGTGCGCGTGAAACTGAATTTCAATTCCATTTCACCGCACGACTAAACATTCAATTTCAACGTAATGAACGTGAAAATTATCTTCTATTATCGTTTATTTGTCGCATCCTAATCATTGCTTCAACCCGTGCCCCGTCCCACCATTAACACGTGTTCCGCCATCTCCAACAAAGGACATATAACGACTGCCACATTCAGTCTAATGTAGCACAACATAATTGTGAAACCTGCACAAGCGACACTACCCACTGCCACCCAGCAGTTGCTGCTCCGTCAACATGCACAAAGCAAGTACAAATATTTAAGCATATAAATTGAATGAAGGAGCACGGTAACGGAAGCAACCCATCATTACCAGTCGCAAAATCCCGCCCCACAAATACCAAGACAAAGGAGGACTTACTTCGAAAAATCCACATTCAATAACTTCCGGCTCATAGATTATTATTTGTCGCTCCTGTTCGTCGTCATCCTCGTCAATGCTGCTGTCGTATATCGAAAACATTGCATCGAAGACGTGACAAAACTGGGTCACCATGTTCAAATTTGTCTGATAAACAATTGTTTTCAACGGCAATCTCTGCATTGTGCCGTCAACACCCTCGACAACAAACTCTATTGTCGGACGGATAATTCGTTCGTACAGGTCCTTTATGCGCACATCGGACAAGGATGCGAAGCGAACCAACATAATTTTGTGGGGGCAGCGAATGAAACACACAAATCACAATTAATAACGTTGAATGATCAATTTGACGTTGACAAATACCTCTAATTGCTCCTGTTCATTTTCGGGACGACTGTAAAGCCATCGCTTCCAGTACGGCAGGTAGCCCAAATTTTTCGGATCAACATACACCATGCCGGCACGTGACACGGTCGCTGGAGATGCGTACATCAAATTGCCGACCTGTTTCAATAATTTGTTTGTTTGTTTTTTTTTTTTGTTTTTTTTTTGTGTGTGTGCAAAAGAATGTTAATGGTCAGTTCCTGGGGGGATTTGGTTGTCTTAATGTGAATAAATTTCTTGGATATACCAACCTCAAACAGCATTGCACAGAAATTCTCAAGGCGAATGCGTTCGCCATTCGCCAAAGTCAACAATCTATTATCATCCATTACGGAGTTCATGTTCTCGATCCACAAGGCATCGACATCACCATCGAAACAAACATAATGCTTCTCCTTCTACGTGAGCATAAACACAAAGATTCATGGAAGACGACAGATGGGTGGTAGGTACAACAAGGAAATAAATCATATTGAATATCGATAAAAAGTTTTTAATCGAAAATATACAAACCTCGTTTTCAGTTGGTTTGTTCATTTCGCGAAAGATATTTGAGAATAATCCATCAACCCAGTCTCTCGTCTCAGGATTTAAGCATCCGTACAGCTCTATCACCGAGCATGCCTTTTGTCGGAAGGGATTTTTTTATATGAAATATGTGATTGATTAGGTTTGTTAGTACAACTCTACTTAAAAATATTGCCATTCACCAAGTATTAAACAATTTCTTGGAAAACAAACATCCCAAAACTGGGAGAATGGCAAGACGGAGACCATATCTAAACAATGCTGACTTACTTTCGGGTTCAAAGTTATTAGCTTAGTGGGAATGCCGAGATGACATTGTGCTTTTATCAATGTATTAATCACAACCGATTTCCCGCCACCTGTTGGACCCACAATCATCGTACAATGGCGAGTCATCATTGTCTCATACATCTGCACCACTTTATCCTCCTGTAAATGACAATGGAACAAGAGTAATAAATCCAGGAATTGCAGATTATTAGGAAAATCGCATCAAAAAGCATCAAACTCACCTGATCTTCAACAATTGTAAAGTTATCCGCTTCCAAAACGTGACGAACAGCAGCGTTAAAATCTGGATAACCCACTCTCGGGCACTCCATTCCAGGGAACAAGTCCTGTAATCAGTGGCAATTAAGTGTTGGTATAAGAGATGACAAAAACATGTGCTCAGCATACTTTAATTAATCCCAGAAATAGCGGCACATCTTCGAAGATAAATTTGGGAAAATTCATATCTCTGAGTACTCTCATTAATATGAGGCCCTCGGGTAGATCGGGCGTTTTTCTAATCATGACGCCAGCCATTCGCAGGACGGAGTTAATCGAGCGCAAACCCCAGTCATAATGAAACTGCTTGGACAGTTGTTCCTCGGCCAATTTGTACAGGACTGTCATTTTTTTGGCCAGAACCTAATGTTGTGAAATATTGTGATGAACACTGGAAGCATAAAAACCAAACAAACATACTTTGGCTGTCATAAATCCATCCGAGAACAACGAAATCAAGCAGATAAGATTTTTGTCCGGCATGATGCAGGTGACTGGTCGAAAAAGCGCTTTCACCGACTCTGGCAACTCAGTCCGGCCAGCATAGCCCGGATTCATTGTTATAAAAACGCCAACCTTTCTATCCATCACAATATCGTGTCCCTCAAACTGTGGACAAAACTCATACAATATTAGCAAACAGTCAATAGGCAAAGGACTAAAGGAGTTTACAAAGAAACGCTTCGCATGTGTGAGAAGTGCATTACGGATTGTCTGCAGCTGTGTAGATATAACACTCAAAACGGATATATCGATGCGATTGAATTCGTCAAAACATCCCCAGGCGCCGCACTGTGCCAAGCCCGACAGGATGCTGCCGATAGCCAGAAAATCCATGCCCTCGCCACAATTGGTGACGATGCACAGTAATCCCATCGCTTTGGCCAGATCCTTTGTCGTCTCTGTTTTGCCAGTGCCGGCTGGGCCGGCTGGAGCGCCACCCAAATTCATTGTTAACGCTTGAGTAATTGTCAAATATATGCGATCAGTTAACGGTGTAATAACAAGACGCCCATTAAGTCCCATGTATTCGTAGCCGTATTCAAAATGACCTGCATAATGTGGAAGCGGTTCCGTAGTTAGTAAGGAGGAGTAATGTTGTGCAAATCGATTTATATGTGAGGCAAAAACCACCTAAATTGTGCTTTGCGAGCGAAAACATATTCAGACGGCAGAGCATGTTTTTCTAATAATATGTGGCGGGAAATGGGAGTTGGAGAGTTGGGGGGAGGGGGGAGGCAGGATAAATAGGAAGAGGCAAGTCACATACCTGAGCATTGCGCCACATACAAATTATCATATGCTTTAAGCCAATAAAATCTGCAAACGAACAATTATTGTAGCAAAATGCGATTGGATATGTGCACACACGATTGGTGAGTGTAAGTTAATGTAGTTATGTGGACCAAACCGTAATTGACTCTCCCATCCGAACTCGTCCGCATCCAGGATACCGTCGCGCACAAACTCCTCTATGATGTCACGAGCGTGCACGTCGATTGTAGTAATGGTTTTGAATTTTAATCGATCGTTATTTGACAAATCAGCCCTCACTGTGTGTAGGTAGACAGCCGCACATAAATGGGTGGGGGATGAATTGAGGGGGGGTTAGATGAAATAATTGCTTTTTGTGGTTGAAAACACAAATAAACATAAACAGAGGTATACACACGACTCAGCACGGCGGGCAAGGCAACAATGAAATGCACGGATGGCAGTAGAGAAAAATACACCGAGTGTGTCCTTTGGGAACTTAAGAAGAACTGATATACCGTATTTATGTACCGTTCTCACCCAGTCCCAATATGCCATCCCTTCGGTCCCATCCTCACATTTCACCGCTGCCACCACACACACACACACTCGCCCCATTCCTGGCTCACTTCGCCCTCATTTGAATTTCATTGAAGCCGTGTGTACCCCTGCTACATAGGATTGTGCTTACCTTTGAGCACCAAGTCATCTATTTGTTTGTTCTGCTCCTCCAAATACTGTTTCATCGCTCTCTTGTTACCCATTCTCACTTTACGGAATACCTCTTCCACTTCAGCAGTCCACCAGACCTGATTTGCAGCCAAACACACCATCCCCTGATAGAGAAGAATCCACTCGGTCCTTTGTAAAATTGGGTATTTCATTATTTTTATTTCTACCCTTATACGAGCACATAGAGCAGCCCAACCCACCATCCTAACCTTACCACTCATCCACCGCGCGCTTTCTTTTTGTTGTTACCATATTATTTACTTTTACATTTAAGCTCTTCATTAGATTATTAATATAGCACAAGGAAACGAAAAAAATGAAAAAAAAAGAGGCCCTAATATACAAAGTGAAGAATAATAACGCACAAACAATGGTAAATTAGGGAAAGGCGGGTGGTGGGTGGGGTGGGGTGGGGGGTTGGAATGCTGTTTTATAGACAGATAAAGTACTTGCTCTCTCGCGTTCATATGTACTTGTATACACTTACCGTGGCCTCTCGCGCTCCTTGCCGTAATAAAAAATTGCCTTCTTCGTTTGGAATCTATTCGACAGTCTCATCGCATCCAGAACATCATTCAGCCAGTTCTCCACCCGACCCACAATCTCGACTGCATTTTTTTTTTTGTTAGCAACAACAGATAAAAATTTAGAAAATCTTCCAGATATGAATCCGTGTGTTTTATGCGAATTGTATGTTGGAAGGGAAACGTGTTACTTCCCCAACGTATATGAACAGCATAAATAAAATCGCTGCCGTGGCAGTAGCGAGTGTACTCCATGGCGAAGGATCACGATTAATGAAGCCGTATTTAAAATATGGCATTTGGAAATTTAATATGTTCTATAAAGCATTATTATCATTGTTATATGAGATGTGTTTGGGCATAAAGCATGCAGAGTGTGTGTGTGTGTGGATGTGGGATAGACATACCATTGTAGCGAAAATGCAAAATTTCGCCCTCGGTTGAGATCATGGCGGTGGCAATTGTTTGTAAATTTGCATCTTCCATGAAGCGTAGAGACTTAACGTTGTCGAACATCTTAAATTTAGAGCAATCTCAGTAGATGTTAGAGCGATGGATGTGTGTTATTGTGATTTAATGGTAAAGTTACTTTAATCATGTGCTCTTGAACGGCTGTCGGCTCACTGCTGCCGAGAATTGATAGTAGTTCTTCCGTGGAAATGAAGTAAAATCTGCGGGAGTGGTAATAATAATTTGAAATATACCATAGAATCTAGAAGGTCATAATTTAAAATTCATAACGCTTTAATGTTACATAGCTTTTGTTATTTATGCTATTATATAAATAGGAAAATGTTTATGAAGTAGACAATTAATTTTAAAATTTAAAAAAATTATGTCTTCGAGCAAAAACAACATAAATTAATGGATTTTCGAAGATATCCTATCGTTATAAAAAGCCAAAAGGCTTTCAATAAAAAACATTTTGTTTGAACGATTAATTAAATTCAGCTTAAAGCTCCATTGTATGATGGAAAATGTTATAAAATTCATCGCCTTCACACCTTTCATTATAAATTAATAATAAGTTCAATAGTTTGAACTTTCAAACAACAACCAATGTTTATAAATTATGAATTAATTACAACCCCCAAGCACTTGATTACATTTTAACGCAGAAGTAGATAACTGAAGCATTCACCTTTCGCTTCCCATTATATGTTATTTAACAAACATGTTCACAGAACTACTAATTCTACACAACGAAGGACGAAAATTACCTTGGAAATATCTGTCTCTTTGAATCCAAGTAATCATTAAGCGATTTCTGACACTTCTCCAGGCCAATTCCCAGCTGCTGAAATTCGTGCAAGATATTCGGTCGCGTACAGATCGGTATTATCAATGGATTTGCGGCACACTCATTCATTATCTGCAATGTCAAGTTGAATAAACATCCCACCCTTAAGCACAAAAGCAAATCAACCGCATTCATTTGCTAAGCAAAGACGCCCAACCTGTTGATACCGCTGGTCAATAATATCAAACTTCTCGGCTTCCTCGGGCAGCTGCTGTCGAATATCACCGCCGATGAATATCCCTTCCAAGTACAGCCACTTCCACTGGGTGGCCATCCATTCGTCAATTATCTCCGAGCACATCGATAAACGTCGCTCCCACGTTTGCACAGTGTCAAGAAACGGACCAATGTACCTGTGGGTGTACACAAAACGGACATATTAATTACACATCGACAGGAAGCGTGTAAGCGCCATCTATCGCAACATAACGCCCACACTATTGGCGAGTGGAAAAACACATACAAAGCGAAAAGAAGAAGAAAAAAAAAAAGGAAAAACGAGAAAAAAGGTAGAAAACACCGTTATAATATTTACTGAGAAGCGGCCATTGATTGTAAGTTCATTGAATTATCCTCGAGCACCTGCTGTATTTCATCGACGGGGGCGAGAAGGTATCTGTAATGTGATGTGGGTATAGGGGATGAAATTTAATTTCAGCAAGAGCCAACCAAGACACAATCTCTTGTCTCTGTTGAATTCTTAGCATCATGTTGCATTACATAGCGTTGCTTGTGTTGTAATCAAAAGCTTACCCTCTATCAAGATCACCCTTGTGATGTTTAATAAGCATAAATGCCATGATCGACCATATCTCCTCGACTTCCTTGACATTCTTTTCAATGGCCAGCTCTTTGATGGCGCTTGTTATGATTTCCTCTGCAATGCTCTGTTTATTTTACATTGGGAATAGATTGGCAATGTTAGTCGCAAATATTTTCCGGCTTTTCTAGAAGTGGGGGAGGGATGGTGCCCAAAGCGACAACACTTTGATTTTCCATTTACCTGATAGTGGTGCAGTTTCATAGCGAACATGTTGCCCAATGTGAACTTGTCCGGATGCATATCGAACACTTGACCCGTTTTTTCCATCAGCGTATTCCAATGGCGTTCGCGCATCGCCTCGTTTTTTAGATTCATCATTAATGGCACCGAATTTTTGAATTGTCGCATTATTAATTCCAGTGACTGTCCAATCGGCATTTGGCGAATCTATAACCACAAAAACAATGTTCAAAACAGTCGCGGCATATTGATGGGGAAAACGCCGGCCCCACTCACCCACTTGGGAATTTTGCGCATATCACGCAAAAAGCTGTCGATGCCGTCAATTAGAAGTTGTGGATTCAAGTTGGACCATAGAATTTTCGACCAGTTGTCTCTAGACAGTTTTTGTTGCTTGTACAATTTGTACACCTGTATATAACACAAAGGGCGAACAGACAATGGATTAGTGCAATGTTGGGATGAAATTGCCGATATTATCGAGATTTTACACTTTGCATTCCTTCGAATTCCCTCTTCGCCCGATTGAAGTCACTGTAGTCAGTCATGGCGATATCGAATAACTTTTCGGCGTTTACCAATTCTGCACGTTCCTGTTCGAGGGCATTGAATTTTTTTGCGTACGAATCCATCAGCACTACACCTCGATCCATGTGCTCGCCCACTGCTCCTGGCCCTTCTTCATCGAACTTTTCAATGAACTCACCCAACTGCAATTAATAGAAAATAGTTATTGCCGTGTTTTAGTTGAAAGCTTTCAATGCTTTTTTGGCATTGTTCTATCTATCTTTTTCTTCAAATTTCATTTGCTTTACTCGCTTGGCTTCCTGTCACTGTTTTTTCCTTCAGCCAAGCCAGCCCGGCGAATTCAGGCACAAAAACTAATTTATATTAACATATTTTAAAATTGAAATGAAATTTACATTGCGACAGAATACTTCAATTTCTAGCGTGGTGACTGCAGCGCATTTCTGTTTAATTGGCTCCACGGATTTCTCACGGAAGATTGATGAGTTGTATAATTCCGTCCATCGTCGCTCCAAATGATAAGCCATCAGCATGTCGACGTAATCAAACTGGAAAAGCGGAAAAGACGGGGTGGGGGAAAATACATTTTAAAATTGAAATCATTCGCCCGAATGGGCTATATGTGCATTGTGCATTGTGCAATTCCATCCTCAAACACTAACACAGCAAGGACATACCTTAATTCGATGGTCTTCCAGAATTGTATAAATTTGCTGCATCTCGTGTGTCTGCAATTCCACCGTCAAATTCGTCGACTGAATTGTCGCTATTGTTTGCATTACTATTTTAAAGTCGCTTATTCCAGATATTCTGTGATCTAGTGCTAATCTTAGCTCCTATTTTAAAGAAACAGTATAATGTGAAGACAATTTGCTTGGTTGAAAACAGGTAAACTGCAGCTAAGCCAATTAGTACCGTTATGTGATCTCTCAAAACGTTCATTTCACGGTTGGTGCGCTCCGCCAAGATGCTGCCCAAAGTTTTGCGCCATTCTATCGCGTGCTGGCAAATAGTCTGGATGAGCGGCTTTAAGTTGACGCGAATCGCTTTAATGCTGTGATGCGGCTTAGTTGCTTGCAGCTTGTCAACAATTTGCTCGTAGAAAAGAAACTTCTCATCGATTTTCATAAGCGGCAAATGTTTGCTGAGAAACTGTTCGCATTCAGCCACCTTGTCAAGCATCCACAAGTCTTTGTATTTATTCCACCTGAACGCGTTTTCAGAGAAATTGAGGGTGGGAGGGGGGTGTTTAAATAATTAAGCGAAAAGAAACGCATATTTAAGAAGACGACCATAATATTTTAGCCCAACGAACGAGTGTCGTCGCTGCCACTTGAACGGCCCCACCACTTCAAGAAGCAGGGTTGGGGGGCTGTGGGGCTTTATATTATGCTCGCAAGGAGAGAGATAGTTAAAAAGTGAAATGTAATTACGTTGATAAATAGTCATTAATTTCCGTAACAAATTGCTGCGCCAACATGTTAAGTTTGTCCACTCCGTTTCGCACATGGGGCATCTATTTGGATAAAAAATTAAATTACTATTTTTAACACAGTTTTTTAATTAAAAAAAGGAGTCCTTTTAGGTGCTGGTGCACCTCTTTTCGTGTGTCAGTGAACACGACGAACGCAAAAGGGCAGGAGTAAAATATTTAAATTCATCTTGAAGATGAGATTCGAAGTATATGTACCTGAGATAAATCATCAAAATATGTGGGCACCATCATGACCATGCCGCCGTTGCGCGTCGGCACTGGTACGGCGTCGCACGTAATACAAGTACCATCCATCCAGCGTTCAAAGGATTTCGTTCTTGAATAATTAAGAAAAACTTTAAAATTAGAAAAAAATAACTGAGAAAACTCGCTTTAAACAACATAAAAGGCGGCGCTGTACTTCTTTTTGTTGTTGTTGGGATAACACGCAGATGGGAAAGTGTAATTTGCTATGCATAGAGAATATTTAAAAATGTCTAATATATACGGCCAGGATCCAAACAACAACAACAAAAAAAAATAGAAGTTAGGATCAAAATTACCTTAAAACAAAATCGTCTACGCATCGAATAAATATTTTACAAACTTGGTCGGTCGTCGGATTGGCTACCACGGTATGATTTTGCAAAATAGCATCCACTTCGAAGATGGGGGCCGAACCTTCAAGAGCTTCACGAATTTCATCCAAATTGCGACAAGTGAATCTATTTGCAAAGTCCGAATTAAATCTTCATATATTCTGTGAGAAACTCAATAGAAAATGATGACACACTTGAATAAACTACTGAAAGCTTTCCTTTCCAACAGGTGGTAAAACTTCTGCATTCTGTCTGAACGGCCAGTGAATGTGCCCAGCACCAAGCTCTCCAACTTGACAAGTATTGGCCCTATTGAGTCGTACAATTCTCTGACTTTGGCCGTTTTCTTGTTCAGTCTGGCCTCTAATTGCTTAAAATATTGCTGACACGCCAGCACAGTTTCATGTTCCTCCATCCCCACACCCTTTGCACCGCCCCCATCAACTTGATGCCCATCTCGTTGTCCCATGGCATTCTGCTGTTCATCCTCAAGCAGCTGCTGTTGGCTAAGTCGTCGTGTGTGAATGCTACTTACTTTTCTCGGCGTTTTAAGTACAATCTCCTGTACAGTCGAAGTGTCTACTTTGCTTTTGATGCCAAACACTTTGAATCGTGAAATTACCGTAATACGATTGTTTACATCGTCACTTATTGTTGTGATTTGCTTCTTTAATGAGTTCAAGTTTCTCAAGATCTGTTAAGACAAAATGCGAGTCATTTATTAATTTGACAATGGGAATTTGATGGGAACTTACGGCACGCGCATTGCCACAGAATCGTGAGATGTCCAAGCTATTCCATTTGTACTGGAACAAGCCCGTTTGAAATACCAAATCCGCCTTTTGCAGATGTCCTTTCAGCATGAGAATTTCAGCCGGACTGAGGCCATCCATTATGTCATTGAAATCGTCCACGACCGATATAACCTCCTCGACATCGTCGTACAATTGTGACTGTGCGTATATGTGAGATGAATAAATGTGAATATTATTATTATTATTATTATGCCTTCAACTTTATATTCACCCCTCTTAAGATGCCCATTCTAATGGCGGGATTTAATTCAAATTGTAGTTGTTCAAATTCTCGACTCTCCATAAGCATGTCAAATATTTCTGACAATGGAATACATTAATTATTGTTATGCCGACAATGGTGGGGGCTTATTCAAATTTCAAGCAATTTTAATTACTTACCGTATGAAAAGTTAATGGTATACTTGAGTTTGTATTCGTGGATTAGTTGATCATCAACAAGAGTCCTCCAACGAGGATACCCCATTTCCGTGGATCCAAGTAGTACTTAAGAATTTCACAGAAGTTTTTATGTAAATGAACATGTTTCAATGAAATAACAAATGGGAATAGTTTCAAGGTCAATCGGTAGATTTTTGAATGATGATAAAAATATGGAAATTTATTTATTTATTTCATTAAAACATTACAATGCGTAATTTACAATAATGAAGC
>JANSTS010007201.1:0-11262 GCA_026546915.1 Sylvicola fuscatus
AATTCTTAAGAATTTTAAGAACCCTTTCAATTTTCTTCAACATACACAAAAGTTCAATTATGTAACTTTTTTCATTTCACCTGTCCGTCTTTATAAATTCGAAGAAAAAAGAGAAAATGATAATTTTGTTTTCAATCTTCATCATAAGTGAAATGTCATTGAACATGTTTTTTTTATGCTCCTCAATAAAACTACTTATGCTGTAATTTTTCATTGAAATTTTGCATTGAATCACATTCTACACGTTACGTTGAACACTATAGCGATCAGACCTCGTACAAGAAAAAGCTCGCCACATCCATATTTGGGTTCTTATCCCGAGACTTTTATGCCATCTCTTTTGAACACATAGTTACGTGCCAGCTCCTTGTAGATAGCCGCAACTGGGTGATTTATTGCGCAACACCTTAGCAGTTGGCACGGCTTAATGGCCGAAAGAATGTATAACCAACAACAGCGCCGCTCGGCGTCTTTAACACCATAATTATGTTATTTGCAAGTAAAACTAACCAGCGGGGACAGCCAGCCGTGCGCATATAATGGCTAAAATTAATTTCGTCTCGTATTAACAGCAATAATTTTATAGGGCGAATGTCGCGACATATGTGGCGACTTTATGCTGCGGGAGACTGTCGCTCGCAGAAGGGAATTCGCCTCGACGACCATTAAAAGATCCATTCAAATGCATATTAACGGAGCGGGAAATGTGTTTACATTCGACCTTGAAGCTGTAAATCACAAAAGTTCGTGGCCGATTCACTGTGGAGCTTTTTTGTGTGTTTGCTTGGGCGTATAAAGCTTTTAAAAAGGCGTTCAAATGGCATGTCATTAGATAATTAATACCTCATTAGGTTCACGTCGTAATTGTTTTCGGCGCAAGATGAATGTGCACGATCGTTACGGTCTCAGACCAACATGGCAGACAAAACGGACACTTATCACATACGTGTGCAACAAAACAACTTTCATTTCGCCAAATATAGTGCGCCAGTCGATGCCTATACCGGCACATATGTGTATGGTCGACGGCTCCGCCATATAACTAAACATGATATGTTATGCCCTCGATTTTTATTGACTTGCACTTTTTGTCTCCTCGGCGAGTTTTGCAATTTTTTTTTTCTTCAAGTTACCTTCTCTTGTCTCGGAATTGCTCTTTAATTACTTACACATTGCCGAGAGTCGATGAATTGATTTGCTCGCGATTATCGCGCAGTTGATCAGCGCGGAGAAGTGCGCTGCTGCGCGGTATTAGGTTTAAGTGGACATTGATCAGGTGGTTTCGACGCCGCTCTGGACGTATTTACATGTAGTTGTTTGTATATTGCAATTTTCTGCGTATGGTTGCATATGGCGATGCGGCGTCAAATGCCAAAGAGCTTTAAGCGTTTTTATCGTCCATCTCTTTCGCTGTCGCTGAAACGCGTACTTTTTAAAGGTGGATGTTGCCAAATTCGTGCTTCATTCGGGTCGTTGTGGGATGTCTCTATAGACGACCGCTGAAAAGCGCCACAGAGGCTTTAATTAATTTGATTTATTTAAGTATGGCATTCAAACAAACTGATTTTATGTCCAAGTTGTCGTCTTCTGAACGCTATAAAAGAACGTTTTTTTCTTCACCACACATAAAATGCTTAAACATCTGCCAATTTTTTTTTATCAGCTTTATTATATGTTCATTATCTGATTTTGACTGAAATGATTTAAAGAAAATAAAAGCTCCCATTGACTTTTACTGCGAATTTTTTTTTGTTGGTTGGGTCGTAAACCGAAGCTGTTGGAAGGTCTCTCAAATTCAAACTTAAATAGTGTATCTTATGAGCATTTTTTGTACGCATTGAATTATGTTTTGTTGGATCGTATGAAAATGACATCGAGAAGAACAAACAATAATCATATAATGTTTACTTTCGTGTATGGAATTTAGGGTCCAAATTCTTAAATGGAAGTTATTTATACTATACATACCAGTGAATGTCACAATCTTTAGGAATTTACCGCGGTTATTTACGTCAGCCGTGTTCCATTGGCGTGGATTATTTGTTCCGATTGCACATCCGACTTAACATCGACTGAGAGCGATCATCCGCGATAACCTTGGCGGTGTTAAGTTGATTTTAAGCGATCTCGCCAACTGATTTTTTGTAAATGGCCATTGTTATTGATGAGTTTTTATTTAAATAGTTTGTTTTTGGAAGATTTGTTGAACTTAAGCTTTCCTAAAAGCTGAAAACATGATTTATTTTCACATTATTTGCAACATTCACCAGTTTTTTTTTGGCACCAAACGAGAAGAGTAGCCCCGAACCATGTATTCCCCGTGTATAACTTAGTGGGAAGTGATTTTAATGGTTGTCTCATTCATTTTTACGAAAAAGGTGCGTCATTTTTGTATAATATTTGTACATACCGGTCAATGTTTGGAATCGACATTTGCCTATCCCAATGGTTTGATTAACCATTGTGCTGCAAGTTTAGCACACAAAACTTGGTTGGATTTCAATGTATTCATTTCATGTGTTTTTAATCCTATTTATTTTGTACATTATTTTTACTTGAAGCTTTAAGCAGGAGTGGTTAGAACTCTGGGAATTCAATACATTTCAAAAATCACTTACTATGAGATAATTCTTTTTTTTAATCGTATCATGAGATAATGTATTGTTTATTAAAAAATGGGTAGTTTTAGTAACCACAAGAATTTTTGATTTCAACTCCGTCAATTTAAAATAAATTCCTCGAAAAAGCTCAACATTTTACGAAATTGTAATTTTTGATTAAAAATTCGTAAATAAAACTACATTTCTGTTCATGCGAATAATTTTGACGAAATTGGAGCAAGATAAAGATGATACTCGAGCTTTGAGTTTTCTGTTTTATTAAGTGAGATGCTCTTTATGATTGTAAAACATTTAATATTCATCTAAAGCTTATCGAAATTAATTGAATGGAAAAAGTTTACTTTTTATTTATTTACCGTTTTCAAAATATTTAAAATGTAATAAAATACTCTGTAGCGTTTGGAAAATTCCACGAAAGTTTCCTATATCTTAATTACATCAATAAATCACTTCAAGTTAAAAAAAAACTTTATGAGTTGAAAATGTCGTGAAATGAATTGATTTGTATACGGTATTCATGAAGCTTTATTACCTGTTAAAAAATGGCATAAAAAAGCAATAGGGTCTCCATTTCTTACAACAAAAAAATAGCCTAGAATTTCTTATAAGATTTCTGCGATTTTTTGTTTTGGAAAGGTAAAGTTCGCGCTTTCGTATATACATTTTACCATCGACCAAAGGTTTATTAATGCCTGTAAAAGAATCTTAATGACAAAAAAAAGTTTAACTTCGCAAAAATTTGAGACCAACTATATTTTGAAACTGGTTTAATAAAATTCAGTTGAATAACAAAATATGGTAATTTGGACCAAAGTTATTTTAATGTAAACAAAATGTATGGAGGAACACGCATGAGCGTTTTTCTCGCCGGCATCTGGCATGTCGATTTCCGCAAAGTGAATAAAATTAGCATTAATTCGACGCTGGAACTGAAGGTTTAAATTAATCTGAGATTAATAAAAAAAAATATATACCACCAAGCAAATACTTCGAACGACTTAAAAAACCTTTAAATGTGACAAAATTGAAGAATAACTTTACTTTTTAAAATGTCGGCGTTATCACACAAAAATACTTTAAGAGTATTAACAGTTGAAACAACATTGACATAATTGACGACGTCATGTCACTAATTAAAGTCCGACTTTCGCAAGTGGCGGTCGCAAATTAAGTCAAACACGCAAATTGAGAACAACATCACACGCCAAAATATCATCAGTTGATTGACCATGAAACGAAAAAACGTCCATACCTAAATTGTTATGTTAATTTTTTGCAGGCTTCAGACATCGCCCTTCGTCGACGTCTGTCAACGCCTAAAGCCAGTCCAGTACCCAAGCGGACCATCATCTCGTCAACGTCCCATTTGGCGGCACCATCAGAGAGCAGCTCACAGAAATCTGGTTGGTTCAAATCGCTGGATCGTCTGTCACGGAAAAAGCAGCCAGCACCTTCGAAGCCCCCACCACCACCGGTGGAGCCTTCCATCCAGAAGGAGCGTTCACACACTTCTAAAACACTGCCACGCCACAACTCCACAGCGTCAAAGGGCAAAAATTTGCGCTTTTTCGGCGACACTGACGCCGAAGGCAGTGTCTCGCGAGCTCATCCTTTCAACAAGAAGTCAACCGCCCAGCCGCCCTCTTTGTCGCGTAATTCCAAATACTCCCAAAGTGTGTCGAATCTTAATCGTATCGATCGACATTCGAGTAATTCGGAGCATCGTAGTGGATCTCTGCAGCATCTGAACAATGTGCGAGAGCACAGAAGTTCGCGTCGCGATTTGCGCGACATTTCCGAAAGTGCGTCCGACATTGAGGAGGAAGCTATTCGGGAGGCGGAATTCATCATGAAAAATGTGAAGAGCAGTGAGGGTGCTAAAAACAAGTACAACAATCGCGGTGGTTCATTGGCTAGGGATGACAATATCGAGAATATGCACCCGGATAGGACGCTCACTAGAGATCGTAAGAACAAGAAGCCGCCACCGGGCCCTCAGAAACCGGCCAGGGCTTTTGAGAGGAGACGAGCTTTTTCAAAGTAATTTAATTTTGAAAAAAAATTATCATTTCTTTTTTAATCAATTCCTAACTCTTTTAAGGGAGCGAGAACGTCTTCACGACAACAGCTCCGGTACCGAAGGTGACTCCAGTCAACAAAGTCAAAGAAGCGTCGTTTATTTACACGCAACTACAGGTAACAAAAAGGCTCACTTACAAAGGATAAGTAAATTTTCTAAAACTCTCTTTTTCAATATTTAGTGGGTGCCATACCACAGCCATTCGTCCTTAGCAGACAACGTGCCGCCTCTCGCGAAGAACTCTCCTCGCGGTCGCGAAGCTCCATGCAAGCGCACAACCCCCAGCCGATGACGCGAACCGTATCGCGATCCGTCTCAATGCTGGCGCCATGGAAGCCAAAACACGGTTACGAGGGTGTGGAGATCAATTACTCCCAAACTAATGACAAGGTAACATTTTTCAATCTCTCGTAGGGAATTCCGCTAATAGAATCTTAAATTGCAGCCTAAGACTAATACAACGAGCCGCAACTCGACGTTATCCAGAAAGAGTAGAGGTGAATCTACGGACACTCTGTCACGTGGACGACGGTCTACTGACGAAGTTCCCTCAAGTCGGCCCCATTCATCGGTAGGAAGTCACCGAACCACTAGCACTTATCCAAATGGAACGCTGACCCGCAGCAAGGGTGGCTCACGGGATCGGCGGGTGTCGCCGCATCGCAATGGGCGCCGCTGAATTTGTTTTCTCCATTTTTTCCCAAATTTGGTTATATTTGAATTAATTTTTTTAAAAATTATTAATTGTGGTGCTAATTTAAACAACAAATATTTTTTTGGATTTTTCTTTTGTAAATACAATGCAAAATATAATTAGTAATCATTATTGGAATATAAAAAAAAAAGTATAATAACAATTAATTGCCAATCAAATTATGATATTTAATATCGTACATCTAATCCAAATCAAATAAAAACAATTAAATTGTACTTAATCAAAGTGATTGTGAATTTTTTTAAATGCATTTCAGTTGATGATTAACCTTCATTTCATTTAATGATTAAGAAATTTAATATAATGAATGATGGAGTAATAAACAGGAGTGGTAAATCCCATACACTTTTTTTCAGGGGAATGTCCCGCAGATTCACGGGTGTTCTAATAAATAAAATTTACGCAAACGAAAAAAAAGTATTCTTATGAAGACTGTAAATTAATTTTTGCATGTGGATACTGGCTCTGATTAATTTCTTAAAACAACGCCAAAACAAAACGTATCAACAAAATGTCAACCTTGAAAATACCCTTCATACGTGCCATTAACCAAACGTATTTATCTCCACCTTCAAGAATAAATGTCAGCTAATTCTCAACGCAAATAACTTCCGAGCCAAACGGCTTATACCAGTTCTGGAAAGTGATTTCGCACAAAGCAGCAGAACAAGAATGACAAAAAACGCGAAACAGTCAAATTGAAATAAAACATATCACGATTTAGCAAAAAAAAAAAAAGCCGCAAGAACAACAGCTTAAAATATTGAAAGAGTGCATTTAGCTGGCCAAACACCAACATACCCCACATGTGAGCGTCCAAAACGAACGCGCGCATGGAACAGCTAGAACAACATAATGGTCGTGTGTGGTTAATTTGGCGATTGTATGCATGCGTGCATTCGTCCTTGAACAGACCTTGTTGGTTATTTGTTAACGGCCGGAGGTGGACAACCCTTGTGTCTGACTGGTGCTGAACTCCTCTCGAATATTCATCAACATCGTGTAATTATTACAATCTGTGTAGCATTTATAATGTTCACTCATAAATACTGAAATCGGCGGTCTTCTGACCACTTTGGGGTCTTTAATATCGCGTGAATGAAGGCACAAAACAAACATTGTTTATTGAGCCGCAATTAAATCATTTATCACATTTGCGGCCATTAATGTTTATTACAAAGACGTTGCTTTAAATTGAATGGCTGTTAAACTAAAATGCTTCTCAATTAAGTGATTTAGCAGCAAAGAAATCTGCCTCTTCATCGTCATCATCGACAATTTTATCGATTTCTTACCAATCAATCAAACCATTTGAATGGATTTTATTGATCTGAAATTTATCTGTACATTTCTGTTCACCCCCCACCCTCCGTCTTGCGTTAAAACCACCCCTGTTGTCGTGACGTGTGCCGATGGCGAGCAAACAAATACGATGACGACATTTTCTATGCGCATGCGATCTTCCTAGCTGTCTCCTGAATGACCTTTTGCCGTGTAGAGTTGTCAACATTCGTGCTCCCATTTATGTATTTTGTGACAAATTGAGCGCCTTGTTGTCTTTTCGCAGTTCATTCAGTAGACACAATCGACCCTCATCGGTCATAGATGCGTTTTCTTCCCACCCACAGGAAAGTTATCGTGCGTGAATTTGTGTTATTTTGTGATGGAATCTAAATTTAAAACGCCAACGGAAACACTAAACGTCGGATCCTTTACAGCATTCCAACTCTAAGATATGCCAAACGTGTCATCGTCATTTGTTTAAACTCAGTGCTCAAATGTGTAAATTTAGATGAAAATTAGGTCACAATAACAATAGGCGACGATGCTATCAATCAAATGTTGTTTCGAACCCATTGAACTGCCCGAGTTCGTGGAGACTGTGGTGCAAAAATGTACTGATCCTGGCTGTGAGTATTTCCATCCAACAATTAAATATTTAAACTGTTAACGATGCACTAATTGCCTGTTACCTGTCGTGTACCTGTTGGGTTTTGTGTTTTATTCATTTGTATTTAACTAAATTTTTAATAATTTTTTATTATTTATTACAAATTTAAGCTAATAATGAATGCGTGCGGTGCCCCAGCACGCGACTACTTTTTCTGAATATCGAATTACGTTTAAAATTAGAATTCCCACAGAAGCCAAACAAATTAGCATTCACATTGTGATGTAGCTGGCTTTTTTGCATACTGATCGTCCCAAAGAAAATAAGAAAAATTTACTAAAACCACCACGCGACTTAATTTATTTACCATTGCTGTTATAACTATGGGCACTTTTAATACTTTTAAATGTTTACCGTTAATTTTTTTTTTTTTTTGATAAGGTTAAGATTTTATATTTACAATCAAATTAGCGTGTATTTGTTACGCTTTTTATAATTATTGATCAACATATATAAAATTTATCAAAATAGAATTAAACATTCGTTCAATTGTGTTTGTATTTTTATTTTATTGTTTGAAATTAACTGAAATAAAATTAAACTGTTAAAAATATATTTTTAAAATTTATCTTGACAATTTAAAATTAAAAAGTACCCGAAACACCCTGTACACTAAAATTTACTGACTCTCGATTGCCAAATTCAAATCGAAAATCTCTAATTCAGTAGAAATACGAGAGTCACTGACGTCTTGTCAAAATTAAAATAGCAAAATGTGAATCACGAAAGATTTTTTAATTATTTAAAATATTCATATCAAACTATAATATCATTGATTTTAATTATAATTAGCCATAATTAATAGCCGATAACAATGTTCGGTACGTAAAAAATTAATTCATTTTTTCTTATACATTTCCTAGTTCTTTCTTAGTCTTGTGTCATACAACTGATAAGAAATTGATTAATTTTTACTGTGTTATTGATTTATAAAATTGTAATTATCTGTTATTTGTTACAGGCTGCTGTGGGTGCTGTTCCGCCCTTCGACCTCGATACAAGCGACTCGTGGACAACATTTTTCCAGTCAATCCTGAAGATGGGCTCGTCAGGTCAAATATGGAGAAGCTTACTTTCTACTCGCTCAGTTCGCCAGAGAAACTGGACCGAATTGGCGAGTACTTGTACCAAAAAGCCACAAAAGACATCAATCGAAAACGATATAAACTGGTCGAAATTGCCATGGAGGCCATGGATCAGCTACTAATGGCTTGCCATGCACAAACGTTAAATCTCTTTGTTGAATCGTTTTTGCGAATGGTGCAGAAGTTGCTTGAGGATTCAAATCCAAATCTACAAATTCGTGCCACTAATTCATTTGTTCGATTTGCAAATATCGAGGAAGACACACCATCCTACCATCGTCGGTATGACTTTTTCATCTCCAAGTTCTCGTCAATGTGTCATAGCAACTATGAAGACGCTGAGCTGCGTGACAGTATTCGAATGGCTGGTATTCGGGGACTTCAAGGTGTTATTAGGAAGACGGTGTCTGATGATTTGGTTGAGAATATCTGGGAGCGACAACATATGGAGAAAATTGTTCCATCTCTGTTGTTTAATATGCAATCGGGACCGTTGACCTCATCCGAAGAAGCGACGCCCAGTTCGCCGCCAGTTTTAGCTGAATCTGTTTTACGGGAACTGGTTAGCAGAGCGTCATTCGCTCACATCAAATCTGTTTTGAAACCTCTTTTGACGTAAGTCTTAATTTGGATTAAGTTAAAACAGATTTTTATTGATCTCTTATTGTTTAGGCATTTGGATCGACACGTCCTTTGGGTTCCAAATCATTTTGCAATCCACACATTCCGGATTGTAATGATCTCAATCCAACCCCAGTACTCCTACACAGTTGTGGAGACACTTATGCAACATTTGGATCAAAATATGAAGTCATCGCCAGAAACCAAGACGTCGTTGGCCGTAGTTTTATCAAAGATTATTGCCATTGCAGCTGGTGAGAGTGTTGGACCATCAGCCCTTGACATTATCAATAATTTGCTGACACATTTGCGTACGAGCGTCAATTTACAAAAAGAACCGACACAGGAAGAGTCGCACTACCAAGAAGCGCTTATAAATGCTCTTGGAGAATTCGCTAATCATCATCCGGATTATCAGAAGATTGAAATTATGCTATTCATCATGAACACTGTTCCCGACCTCTCAAAGAAGAGCAAGAGCGATCAAATGTTGCAAATCATCCTGCTGAAGTCACTTCTCAAAGTTGGAATGCAGTACAGAACTGTTTCCTTCGAGAAGGCCTTCCCAGCATCATTCTTGCAGCCACTTCTGAAGCTGACGCGTTCCCCGCATCAACCAACGCGCATGATTGTAATGCAAATTTTGCAGGCGCTTCTGGATCGTCACCAGAACCAGTCGCTGATCTCCAGTGTCAGTGTCAAGCATTATTCAGCTATTTCCCTGGAAGCGGCTTCACGTTCGGACATCATCTTCACGCACAAGCATGGCGCCAATATAATGCAGGCCATTGTCGATGCTTTGTCATTGGACGCGGATTTGGAGGCACTCAGCTCTACATTCAATACGGCAGCGTTGATGGTGGTGGAAATGTCGTGCGGCGAGACTGTTCAGGAGTTTTTGTTGTTCATCTTAGGGTAAGGAAACTTATTTGATACTCATTCATTGTGACCGTAATTTTTATTCTTCATCAGGATTCAACAATTGGCACTTGAAGACCCCGAAAATGAATTGGGACACACGCATAAATGCAATTTACACTCAATCGCTCTAGCTTTGTTGGCACTTATCAGTCGTGTGACTGGAATCACTAATCTTATGGAATATTGTGAGAAAATCGTCGAGGCCCGCAATGAAGAGGCCAAGTATTTGTTGCCACCGCTGCAGGACAATGTCAAGGCGACGCTGGCTTTGCCACATTTAATGATTGACAAGGTAAAGTTCGCAAACTCCAACCAAATAAAATTATTTGATTAGAAAATCGCTTCTTTTTTTCATCAGATGGCATTAGCTGAATGCCTTCAATCCGCTGGAATGGATTACCAACGCCTGCAATCAGGCAATCCCTATGGATTGAATCAAACCGCTGATACCCAGCACCGTCACTCATGGGTAGAGGCGGCCGGCGTTTCGTCACGCGAAAGTGCTCCCGATCTGAACGCTTACGACATTGACAGCGTCAATAGTTCGCCGGGAGTTCAACGCAAGAAATACGTCACCGAATTGAATTTCGAAGCAATGAAGCGAACACTTGTGGCTGAACCCACGGAAGCGTCAAAGCGCGAGGCTAAGGAGAAGCAAATTCAAATAGTCAAGACATTCCGCGAAGGCAACTTTGATGATTTGATGAGACGCACGGAACCAAAGCATGATGTTATTCAGAATCGCCTGAATGATCTGTTCAACTCTTTGGCCGCTGAGAGACAGATGAGCCAGCCGGAGAGCAAGCAGGCTAAACCGATTTATGAGAACAATTTTCCGGAACTATTTTTCTATTAATTAATTGACTTCAGGTTGGACGATTTTTGGTGAAGTGTGTTCTTGGGGATTGTGGGCAGAAGCAGGGTTACAAACCATGGCGGTATTTTTTCTGGAGTTATTACTGTTACTGTTATCTATATTACTTCCAGATTTCTTCATATTTATTATTAGTGTATTTTGACAATGAATTACAATAAATCGTTAAAATTAATTCAATTTTATTTTTTTTAACAAAATTAAAATAATTCTGTAATTTCCAGAAATCTATTCCTAAGTTCATTCTTTTCAAGGATACGTTAGACTAGAGTGAACAGATAAGAATTGCGGTTTCTAGAAAACCAGATTTTTTTTAGGAAATTAGAGAGAGGATGTTTGTGGTCTGTTTTTATCAATTTTTATTGTCGAAGCCGGAATATTGAGTTCCGTTATT
>JANSTS010007202.1:28201-46086 GCA_026546915.1 Sylvicola fuscatus
ATTACATAATCAATTCCCTTTTGAATGTGCAGCCAGCCAATAGCCAAATACAGCGTCGCTATTATACGATTTTTTTTTGTCAGTCGATTTTATCAAATATGTCATCTCTTCATATTTATATGCGTCCAGTGAGATCATATTTGCGCGCATTGCTAATGGGACATACCAAGTCGATCGTGTACTTATTACACATACGCTGTTTATCTTCTACTTAAGTGACACGCAATTTCTACCAAAATCATGTCTTTCGGGCTTGTTTTCTGTTTGCACATCATTTGTCCACAAGAAGCGAGTGCTGAGTGGTCACGTGGACTGCGCATATTCGCGAATTGCGAACAAATGATTCAACGACCAAGCACACATGTAAAGTTCACGAAATATTCGAAAATTTATGCGTGATTCCCGCGCTTCCAATCTTCATATGTGTATACGAAAAGCGCGATTTTTCCTAATAAAACAGAAAACCTTCGCATTAGTGAAGTGGGTGAAGAGTAAACAGCATCGCGATGTGCGATAAAGTTGGCCCGGTTGTCGGAACTTTTATATTCCAACGCAATTCCCCTGGATACAGCCAATGTCATGCCACAGTCCGAAAACATGACGAAAACGGTACCAACTGTAGACCAAATCAAGATGTAATTACCGTCAAATTATGTTTATGCACAAAAGCATTGTTGCTCAATTACACGGTCTGTTTGCATGAGTTGCCACTGCTGCCGATTATATTATAGAAAGGTCGAAACTGACACTTCAGAATCGGTTGGCGTCTTTAAATCGCCATAGAATCACTAAGAAAACACATTCCTATTGGTTAAATTGTTGTGTTATTTCAAGTTGGAGTGCAATTAAACGCTGGTTGGTAATGATATGCCCGCATGGAAATCTCAATTCAACTGACTCTAAGTGAGGCAGATGAGTTCTTTGTCCGACCTTGCCGAACGAGGGAGTTGAAGCAGTTAACCGTTTGCTAGTGTATCTGAATTATGATCTTGGCGTTTGCATAACTCCATATTGTTTAGTATCCATGGCTTACGCCTTACATAAGCCGCCAGAAGATCATCAAATTGTAATTAATATATTATGAGATAACGACAGTAATGCCTTTAGTGTTGCCTAATGTTGATCTGGCCCTTTTTTTGTGTCGGTGAACGTGTCTCTACCCAAAAGTCGTTTTCGGCTCATTATTTATGGTTTATTCATGCGTGATGCGACCATTAGTCACACTTTGGACACTCATCTGTTTTAATATGAAATAATTTGGTATGATGTAATACGTCTTATGTGCCATCCTAAAGAGCGAACGTTAAAAATTGTTTATAGTAAAAAATTAGAAGTAACAAAAGCGTCGTGGATATTTGCAGCTCATGTTTACCTTTGTCAATTTGTGCCTCACTCCTGGATGGTTTTTTTTTTTTTGTATAATAATAATCGCTCAGACATGATGGTGGTTCCGCATCCGCAACTCAGATCCTCATTCGCTTTTTAATTTGGTATTTTCATGGATCACGATGACGGATGAACGCAAATTTGTGCTGCTTTGGTATTTTCTGTTTTGTTTTAAACAGCTGAATGAAAATATCTTATCATAACTTTTGCATAAACAAAACAGTCGACGATTCAAAGGAGTCCGCTAAAGGCTTGGTTTGATATGAGAAGCACTGCTACTTGACAGAAGTGAGTGACAGCGGCGTTGATTGGAAACGCGCGAGCATTCCCTGATTTTCGTGGCTTACAGCCTCAGCATCCGCATTCAATACGTTATTTTTATGTAATTGTTTTAAATTTGATGTGATCATGATAAATTGGCATGTTCCTCATCAATTTAAATTTCATTTTCGCCTGACAAAGATATCAAAGTCATCATTCAGATCGGAATTATGTTGCAAAATCACTTGAACAAACATATTTATAGCTCAATTGACGACGAAGCACAAAAAAAGAACTACACAACATTAAAATACCCGTTGAAATGAATGTTTACGTGAAAATCACCATGACAGGTCCTCTTTCACTCCGCGGCCGGGCCACTGTCGTCGCATACAAACGACGAATTGAGTCATCTGGCAGAATAAAATACTGAAACATCTCATTTCATCGTAAATTGATTGTTAAGCTGTTTGTGAACACATCTTACAAAATCCAGATGGAGACGCGTCTTATCGCTTTGAAGCACAAATCTCACGAGTCTAACCTTGTGCACGGGGAAAACTGATGACAGCGGGGGGAGGCTCGGATTCTTTAAAAATCGAAAGTCACTTTCATCTAATTTGATTGTTTAAATTTTTTATTTATTTTAATTTTTTCGGTGCGACTTTCTTTTTTGTTCCCTCATAATTATTATTTGGCGTGTTTTTCTCTTCTTTTCTATATATTATTTAAATATTGTCATCGGATAGCGCGTGATTGCGTTCGGCCTCTATATAAATTATACTTTCCATTTCACCGCCGCGATGCTTCATATCAGGCACGGTCCACGATCGGGTACACATACGTAACGGAAAATGATTAAATGAAACCGAGAAGAAAAAAAACAGCAAAAACTAATTTTATCAGGCCGTTTAGGTGCTAACAAACTGAGGATGACTACTGACCACTGCTCCGCGTGCGTGATATGGTAATTTCCATAAAATCTTCATTAGCGCAGGTCTCATCCGCATCACACGCAAGCACCAACGATTACGTGCGCCTGTCTGCCAGTGACCGAATGACACTCGAAAGGTAGTTCCTTCGCTCGAAAAACAAAAACGCCTAGGAAAGGGCTGATTGTAGGTCACATATTTTCCAAGAAACAAAAACACACCAAAAATTCCAATGAAAATATGAATATATAAAGACAACAGACGAAAAACGTCTTATAATGAGAAACAACATGTCGTTTGTCTTCCTTCAAAAGGTGGATGTAATACCGTTATATCACCAATTTTGTACCACGCCGTGTCCGGTGAAGTTTGCACAAACCCAATAAGAGATTATACGGTGATCGCGGAACGAATTGCTCTGTTCGGTGGACGTTTTTTGCCTGTTCGTTTTGTTTTGGGAAATACGAGGAGGAAATAAATTTGCGCAGGCTCGCACGGCTTGCCATTTGCACAATGCGCAAGAGACATATATAAAATTTCGATTTATGATGGGGGGTCTCCGAAGCGGCCAAGAGGAATCATGAACATCGCACAACAACAAAAAAATAATAATCCGCAAAATGATGCAAACAGAAGCACACAACTGAACATATTTACAGAAATTCGATAATCGATACTACCGCTTGTCCCAATGTCGTCTCGCGGATGCCATTTTGGTGGTTTATCGACCAGACTCTGTGCAGCATTTTTGTTTTGCTTTGAATTTTGTTCAACTGCCCTCCTTATTTTGCCACAGCATCTTGCGTTGTAATATTATGGCAGAAAACATTTAAGAAGAAGATTACGCAATTTGTTTATGCTGTCTCGAATTTTCATCGCTACAGGCAATTTGCATTTATATACGGAACTTAACGACGCCCAATGTTCTAAAATGTTAAATACAGACCTTTACGTCATTTTTAACTACATACTTGTAGACATAAATTCATTAGGCACCCACATATGTGTTTAGTTGTCGTACATCCTGCCCATAATAATCGCTCTGATTTGATGACAGAGAAGTTAATCAATGGAAACTGGTTTTAAATTAAAAACTGTTGAATTGTCAATGACTATGGCTCCATTTTTATGATTTTGGCCAATAAACGCGGTTGAATTAATTAATTTTTCAGCAAGGCCCAAATTAAATGTGCGACTCCTTTGTCAGAAAGTCTCACGGCTTTTTTGTACATTTAGCGTTTGTACATATAAAGTTAAAGCTCATCAACATTTCCAACAAAGCCGAGTCCATTCCAAAAGCATGTCCTTCCAACCAAATTATAATTCAATTAACATTTATGTTAAACGCATTTTCGTGGTGTAGGTTGTTCAGGCTCTGGCCATCTCTCATGTTAAGTAAACATTGGGTGAAGAATTTCGTTTATGGTCAAAACGACTGTTTTCTAAAACATTATAAATTTTTTTAAACAACAAGATTACACCTGAACGGTACTCATTATTATAATAGCTAATTATTCGCCAATGTCAAATATTTTGAGGTAAACAAAAAAAAAAGATTTTCACTTTCATTAAATATTTATTACCCCCACATGTAAGCTTTGCATAGGCGAAATTCGCTAAAAGCTTTTTTCAGGTCACAAATTACAAGATTTCTTTCCATCGTTAACTGCGAATTGGATGTTTTGTAAATAATTTCTTATGACAAGCTTTTACATATAATAACATCTTGCCTATTAAAGCTTTAATTAGAGCTTAAACAATCCCATTGTCTTAATAAACAAAACACTATATCATCGTCACAAACAAGACAAAATAATTGCAAAACTGACAGCTTCCGTTTTAATATTTTATCAAAAATATGAAGTAACCAACAACAGTCTACAGCCCACAGCGATGATCAGTTATCTCGCTAAAGATGCAGCTACCATCGAACTAAGCATTCCCAGTCTGTAGACGCGCAAAAGCAATATAATTATGAATTGTTATGGCTTGCAAAGACGTGCAATTATCCAAGATCGTCTGCAAAATTGCCCGCCTCATCTTTTAGATACTGCGCCTACAGTGTGAGAAAATTAAAGCTTTGACGTGCTTCGAAGATCGCCTATCTGTCTGAAAGACGTGCAATTTGTTTTCCGACCGTTGCATTTGTCAAAATGATGTGAGATTATAGGTGTTTGCTAAGAAAAGGTCTTTTATCGTGAGCCTATTGTCGGCAGGATTTATGTAAGCTTTCAAATAATACGCCACATTAGCGCTGCAATCAATTTTTTCTATTTGTCTCTTCGAATTATGCAAATAAAAGATCAGCTTTAATGGTTTTATCTCATATTTCTGATTGTTATAACTTTGAGGAGTAAATTTTTCGAATTTTAATTGGATGTTTTAGTTTGAGCTTTCTTTACAGTGAAGCTAAATTTTTTGAATAAATATTGTCAATAATGATTGACGTAACTGATTAATTTAAAATTCAAATTTACTTACAACTGATAAGGCATATGATTTTTATGAATTTCCCTTGGCGCGATCTCGCACGTTGATAAATTCGGTCTTACGTCTGTGAAGCCAGCGGGCCAATGTGTAATCATTAACGCACAACCATTATTCATTTTAAATTCATACCATTTTTTAAATCAATAAAAGAACTATTAATGAATTGAAATGTAAAAAAAACTGGTTATTCCAATCTTTTATCGCATTTTATGATTTTACATGCGTAAATAATTTGTCCTGTACGACAATTGTGCGCTTCATAGGCTCGACGTCTATAAATTATTTGTTTAGCAAAACTGAAAGTGGCGGCGTTGGCCAATAAAGTGGCATATGGCGAAAAGAAATGATTTTTATTGTATCATTAATTTATGTTCCATTATTTCGCCGCATTATACCTCTTCCAGACGTTGGGAGAGTTTTAATAAAAGAAAACCACTGGCAAAAAAAACAAACGGTTTAAAGTAATGACCAGTCATTAAAGGGGCTTCGCCGCAAAACTAAATAAATCAAATATTAAGTAAGAGTGAGCTCGCGCAAATAGCGCCAGCAGCCGCCACCGCCACACAAACAGAAATTGTGCGAAATGGGAAGTGACCACTAAAAAAGTACAATTTCAATTACATTATTACCTACCACAGTTAATGGCAAATAAGACCAAATATTGCAATTTGGCGCCAACGCTTGCAAGTGACTCACTAAAACATCGTGATTGTAGCGGGTAAATCCAACGGCCAACTAATTAATGAGTCGCGATTGTGTATAGATTTGGCAATATCGCCACTCACATGAAACAAACTCGTACACATTCGATATTCTTAATTACCTGTGCAGTTTATATATCGCAATGTCGAGATGTCTCGCGAGACGGACAATTTGCATAATTAAGTGTGCTACATTGTAAACATGCAATCATGACAGTTGAGTTGTGAACAAACAAACAGTAAACGAGAGGAAGAAGACGAGAATGCACAGGAATGCCAGGGCAAGACAAAAATCTGATTAAATCTCTTCAATGCACCCACATCACTCATTACCTTCGACAGTCTCCAATTCTGTCAGGGATTTGGCGCATTACAAATAAATGCATGTAAAAGCTCCGTAACGGATTTCGCAATTATTTGAGGCTGAAAATTCCAGACTAAATAACGTACGAATGTCTAGAAAGCCAGATTCCGCGATTCGTGGCAATTAATCAAATCATTGTCACCGAACCGGCTGATGACGCCATTGGTCAATACCCAGCGCCTCCAACAGATTGATAATAATAAATAATATTAACTGCCACATTAATGCTATTAACTTAATATTTTGAATTGCATTTTGCACAATTTTCTGCACATCTTCCCCTGCATAGTAATCGTCAGTCGCACATATGCAATTTCAATTGGCGTGCCATGCGTCGAGAGAATTATGGGACGCTGTTGACGCCAACACACGTAATTGCTCATCCAACGTGTTTGTTTGTCAATTGATACTTTTGAATAAAACGCAAAGTGATGGCGCATTTGCCACAGTACTACATCGCATATTCAAAATAATAATTATTATTAAGAGTTTTATGAGATGACAGCAGAATAGACACCGCGTGTTTGCACTTTGCGCCTTTTGCGAACTCTTGCCATTTCTTGTTTGTCTGTGTCCGCTACCTCACAAGGCTGCTCACTTATTCGAGCTGCAGGAGAAGCCACTTCGAATCTTTAGACAAGTGGTTCCCTACAGCGTGTTAATTAGCTGCAAATCTTTATAACAACAATTGAAAATTGAAATAAAAGTAGTTTCACTACAAGCTAATCGCTTATTTCATCATACTCGCCGCGACACATTTTGCATTTGATGGCAGCTTCAATCACATCAATTCCATGCTGCGAGTCTTTGCCATAAATCAACTTTAGTGTGGTTTAGCATAAGAATTGGCAATTGTATTAGATTTACGATTCATTTTATTGTAGTAGCAAATCTCTGTTCGTTTTATGGCTTTGACATTTTTGCAGGAACTCGAAGAATATATAAAATTTTCAATTAAAGAGATAGGAAGTTCAAACATCCGTGGGTGGGAACGCCAAAGTCTTTACGTGTTTTGTAATAACAACTGCGTCTTGATTCAGCCAATATTATTTTCATTGAGACCACAATTGCAGTCAATATTTCAATTATTGCCACACGTTTTATTGAGGACATAAATTCGAAAATACAACACATATTGCCTCCATTATGGGTTGTTAGATAAAACTAATTTCATAATCGATTAGAATGATAAATATCGAATGTAATGTGTGACATTGTGACACGTTAACGTCTTGCCATAGTAACTACGACGTTAGTGCAAGCCTAAGTGGTACAAATTTCTGTAGACATTCCACTTGAAGATATGATAATTCATTATTGTCCAATTTGTGTTGAGATCATGATGAGAAAATAGAAACGAACGGGCACAAGGAAAGCGAAATCGCATATTCACGTCACTCACGGCGCAGGTGTCATTGTGGAAATGTAATGAGAGCCACCTGTAAGATTATTCGCATATTTGCATTATTATTACATCGATATGTAAATAGTCAGTCACATCACAAATGTAGCACATAATTAACGAGATTTAAGCAGTGCGTGACCATGAAATTGAGTTGCTGTTGATTTCATTTACCATTTACAATGTCTTGGCGCTTTGTATACAGAAGCTGAATGGGTGCGTTTATTCACTCGGTTAAATGTTTATTGGGTGCTGATCGTTTTATGTCGTCGCGATTAAAATTTATTATCTTATTGGTCGGTGTTTTTCGATGTTAATCAACCTAAAAAAAAAAAGCAATTTACTGACTTCATTTCTTCCTCATTTTCAGAAATATGCATTTACTTCAAATAGCCTGCACAGGGCTCACCCTACTCATCGGCTTGGCCGCCAGCCATCCAGAAGCCAATCACCATGCCACAGACAAAGCCGCACCATTCTGGTGGATGAACGGTGCAACGCCATTCGGCAGTGCCGGTGACAATGAAGCCTACCCATCCGAAGTGAAGACCGTCTCAGTGGTAGCCCCACACAAGCCCTTGGCTGGCAATCCTTTCTTCAGTGCCGGCATCAACAGTCAGCTGCTTGAGAGCGCCGAAAGTCAACAGCAAGAGGTCAAAGTCAGTCCATTCCTAGGCGCTGGCAAGCCATTCTCTGGACACAGCTCCATCCGTAACGCCATCGACGTGGGAACGCCGTTCTCGGCGGCTGCCGCCACCTACTCGGCACCAGCGTACCTGCCTCCAGACAACAGCATCAAGTGCGCCGGCGGCCAGGTGTGTGTGCCAACCTACAGCTGTGTGAACGGTTACACTAGCCAGGCGTCAGGTGGTCAGGTATGTTCAAAATCAAGCATATATATGCTCTAATGCAATTGCAATTGAATTTTTGTGCAAGACGCTGCTGCTAAATAATGGATGACTATTGTCAATGAGCATATTGTGTAAAGATTAAGCGGACGAGGGGAATTAATCGTAAGAAAAGTTGACGCGTGCTATTGTTTGTGTGCTGGTTACGTTGCAGCCGCATTTGCGCGATTATGCAAACTTATATGTGTACCGCGAGTATGTCTATTTTTAAAGCGCTTATATGCGTTTACAGAACAATGCCGAGACTTAATGGGAGAATTGTGGCCTGTTGATGGATGCATCCAATGAGGTTGCCTTTTGTTCTGTGCACATTTTGAGCAATGTTGTTTATCCCTTTTGGAAATAAAACATATAAAAACGACAGCTTTATGGTAACGACCATAAAACAGACAATAGACCTTTAAATTGTAGCAAAACTAAAGGAACTCACATCAATTAATCACGAATCCAGCGATGCTTGCTTACGACAATGGCAGGAATAGACGCTTCAATTATCTTCAGCGCGAATGAGCGATATAATTCAGTACAAATCCTCAATAAACATCACACCCAAGACACCATGAAATGGTTCAATTCGATGCGGTCAATTAAACTCTTCGAATGAGGTGTAAGAAAAACCAGCCACTTTTTCTCCCTCAAAATGCATAATGATTTAGCATAAATAATACATAACAATAACGAACTTTGAATTATTCACTCACTTTGATTGCATGCCATAAAATTCGGTGATAAAAAAATTGAATTATAAAGGGAAACTTTGCGTTAATTTATAGACGAGCCGATGGCGTGGCACAGCGTGTATTTGCTTATGTCACATTCTTTCGATGTATCAAAATAAGTATGCTAATTAATAATCTCCCAAAAGATTGCGCAAGTGTGAGACCTTACTCCTCGCACACTAGAAGACCAGATGATCGAGCCATGAACAGTGAGGCGCCATCCAATTATAATAAATCACCAAATGTCATCTCTCTTCAGTCTTCACTTTCTAATTTAAATGACAAATAATCTCAGTCAGCTGAATTCTGATAAATTAAGTAATCTCCGTAATGGCATTCCCGATGGTTGCAGAACAAGGGTGTGGCTATATGTTAATTTGAAAGTTAGATAAGATCCTGTTGTTTCAAGAGTGCCCTTCTCTCTTGGTGAACTCTTCATTTCCAAACTAATTAACATTGTTATCACTTTTACCCAATGATTCAGACAGATACTCAATCAATATCGTAGCGCTAAAATTGAAATCGCATATCGACACCGAAAAAACAACATGTATGGCGCAGGTAAATTACCGCGACTCCGCACTTTATTGCGGCAATGTTTATTGTGGGATTGATAATTTCAGCATTTCAGTAAATTACGAGGATTTATTTTTGCACGAAATTGTGCTAAAAAGTCATGCGGTCACTTCAATAAAAGCGCGTTTTTTTTTTGCGTTGCTTTGCTCAAGTGATTTTTTGCTCCTTTCCATGTTTTTGTCAGCTTGTACTCGTCTACTTAAGCTTGATTTCTGAAAAGCCTCTTGCCGTTCAAGCTTTTGTGTGCCCACATAATATTGTCTTGATGAGCCCCATTTCACAATAGCGTAATTGTTAGACTGTCGATTTTTCGCTACAACGCAGCGCAACGCAACGCAGCGCGATAGCTTGCACGGTGCGCCTCAAAGTTGCAGTCTGTAACTGCTTCTCTCGTGCTGTTGTGGCTTTCTGCACGGTTCACACTGCCAAGAAATATAATTGAATTCGTTTAGTTTTGGTGAGCTAGCCGGATAGCCTTTCACAAATGTCGTGCGATGTCTCTCAGATGATAAAAAGCAGTTACATGCTAAACAAACACCATATTTTTACATGGAATAGTCCTGTGGCTTGTGCACTTTCGGTTCGGTGTAATCTTGTTGTGTGCAGCGAGCTTCCAAAGCGCATAAAGTCGACATGTATGTAACCACTCGCAAGAAATATGTGCTGCTGTATCGACTGTGTGGCACGCTGTCTCATTGCGCATCCTCTTCGCTTGCATACCCATTTATCTTGTTGCTGGATGTTTATCTTAAATGGTTGCTTGCCATTTGACATCTACTCGCTGTGGCTTATGGAGCTTTGGGATGTTCGAAACTTGCGATTCCGTGTCCACTAGCGACGTCGATATACTCGTACACGCCGATATTTCAACGAATTCCCGAAACCATATGCTGTCAGGCCGCGCTTAGGTCACACTTATTTTATGTAACAGAAACAAATTGAAGTGTTGAATAACGGATGGCACGGCATGGCGGGCGCAAGCTCAAGCGCACGCAGTTTTCTACATATGCGCTTATGTAACGCGGCGGCGCTCAGACGTCCACTCGCACCATCCAGCAGGCGTAACTTGACCACACGTCCACCATTTAACCTGGGTGAAGATGGGTTTATGACGACGACAAAAGCGCGTCTTTCGCATATAATGTTCGATATATTATGTGCATATTCGCAGCGAGAATGCACTCGGCGTCCGCTATCTGCAAAACTTGAAATGTTTACCTGCAACAGTGTTATTTTCTTTGCTTTAGAAATTTATTAAGATGAATAACTGTTGTGTACGCGTAAACTTATCTCGTGTACGCCAAGTCGCAATGCAAAGGAATATTGTGCTTTATTGGACAAATATTATTGCTTTCGACGCCACGACATAAATATGCTATTAATTGATCTGAAATTCAAAATGGGAATTCTCGCGACGTGCGTGCAATGGCAATCCGTGGGTGACATTTTGTCTTAAGATAAATGGTCAGGTAGGAGGCTAAATACTGAAATGGTATGCACATTGCACAGACTTCAAGTTTCGCCTGCATAATTTCACTTTTATTTTCGCTGGTTTTCCGTTATCTTCATTATATAAAACTTGCTGCATTGACTTAAGGTAAAAATTTCCTTAGCATTTTGAAACGGCTTTAGTTTACATTTACGAGAAAAAAAATATTGCTTGCATTTTTTATATTTTTTATTAATTATTGATTTTTCATTTATTAAATTTCATGGCCTAACAAATGGTGCCAGAAAATATTTTGCATGTTTCTATCGAATTTGACAGATGACATTCATTGGCGATCGCGGCGCTCATCGAACTATTTAACCTGTTGTTCCGATCTTCTTCAAAGTAAAAGCTTTCTGATGTCATCGTTTCATTTTTGGCAACTTTTATGACATTTTTAACAGTTTAGCAACCGATTTGATGAATTCAATATTCCAATATGCTATAATTTAACAGAAGATTAGTTTTTAAGCGCACCTTGTCTCCGACCCGTAGCTTACAGCTGTTTAATGTTACCCACGCAAATATGAATAACTCAATTCGATGGAGTTTCCCATAATTCGAATTTTTGTTGAACTTGTGTAAAGTAAATGTTTTTTATTGATTTTCAAATGACTGAAAAAGTCTTCAAGTCACCACTTAAAGTTTTTTTTTTTGTTTAGTAATTGTCAATCTGTGAAAAAATCTGCTCAAGCAGTAATTGCTTTATTTATTAGCAAATACGTGAAAAATGCAATAGAAATCATACAACATCCCCTTAATTGTAAATATCACGCGTTTGACGGAAAATTGGCCACTCGACATGCCTTGATCCCTAACACCGATCAACAGATCGAATAGCACAGAAATCGACAAAACAATTTCAAATTGCACAATTAGTCTTGCGAACTGATCGCCACTTTCACTTCAAATAACATAAATTACGTGGCAATTATGGACAAGAGGTCAAAGACACCCTGTCATCAATTACATATCGACTTCGATTGAAGGGCATGATTTACCGATCGCCACCGCACGTACACACATTGACCTTATTTAGCGCATGTAACCCCCTTTTCGCGGACACAATCAATCGTTCGCAATAGCTTTAATTGCGTTTCGCGCAATTGCAAAATTCACATCACGATGCATGTTACATGTGCCCCCTACACGATTGATAATTCAAATTAGTCGGCATATTTCTGTATGAATAAGCTGAGTCGAATCAACGGCTCAAACATTGTGCGCATCAAGTTCATCGACTTAAAATTAAGTTGACTTCGCATATGGAAATTGATGACCATTAAATGTTGGGTCTTAAAATATCGGATTTCATTTATTAGTCGGTTTTCTGCCGAAAATTGCCATGAGAAAAAATGTAGCAATTGCGCAACGGTTTTTTGAGCGAAAACAAAAGTTAGCACAGCAATAAAAGCCACATTAAAAGAATATGTGAGGGACACATTCATTAAGAATACCAAACACACATCTTCAGATTACTATTTTAATCCGATCAAATCCCAATGTTTAGTGATTGCTGGCAGCGGCTTATAATATTTTGGGCGACGCGACAGTGGCTGCGAAATTGAGGTCAATTAAACGCATATTTTTCGTATTTACCTCCCCACCTCCTAATTAAGAAACATTTAATCTTTATTGTGTGTTGATTCTCACCTCTCAACACACCGTCTACACAACTCTTCATTATATTCCTTCACGGCGCGTCTGACCTTTGATTGTATCCTCACATGTACGCAGTGTGAAAATTCACACACGCCGCTTATCAGTTTGGCGTGCGACATTTTGCCAACTTGTAAACATTGATCAATTCAACGTTTCTGCGTACTTTTCAATTTTTTAAACAAATTGTGCGCCATTAAAGTCATGTGGCGCACCGAAAAAGCTCAAGCACAATGGTGAGCGCCGCGCGTCTCTTGTTTTCGGTGCGATTTCATCTTTGAGCGCGCCGCGCCGCGTCGGTCGCGTGTTAAAATCATCTCGTCGGTCAAGAGGTCATCAGGCGCAACAATTTGTAGCGAGCTGGCACGCGCAAAAACGCCATTTATCTCTCGATTTGGAAATATTTTGTACAATAAATTGAATTGTCATGACGGGCGACTATGGCGAAAATAGCGAGCGCAACAAAAGGTGACAACCAAATCTTAAGAATCATTGCAGATTGCGCTACATTGAAGTGGCGAAATCGCACTCGCCATCCCATTCAACATCTTCTGTGCAATGATTTTCAGCATTTCAAGCGAATATATTAGACACATAAAATGTCACTGCTGTCGCCCAATCATAAGACATAACAAACAATTCGCACGCGGGACAATTAGTGTGCGAAGATTGTACACAATTAGAAAGGTCGTGGCGGCAGGTTAAGCTTGTATCAGCTAATAACTTAGGATGTACACGAACATAAAGCTGTCTTTGCCATTTAGCAAACATCATTTTTATAAGCTGCGCTCGAGCATAGAATAGTTGCATCTTAATGGTAATTGTTTACACTCGCGGTGTTGCAAGTTACAAGTGTACAGGTGACAGGAATCTTTGGTCGCTCCAGCCAGCAGATGCGTGCGGCTGGCGAGTAATGCTGTAAAAAGCTAATTTACACGAAATTTTGTTGTTGAAAAATTGTTTAGTGCTAAATTGGCAGAGCTTTTAAGCGTGAGTAACTCAGAAGTACACGCTCCGGGCGATCGGAGCTTGCAACAATCGCACATTTTTGACCTCATGCCGCCCCTATCAGGTGTTTAAATCTATTGAATTTTCAATTTTCTTTACGTTGCTCTTTAATTTCTATTCGTTGAAGTCAATCTCAATAAACGTTTTTATTATTCATAATAAACGCTTTTAGCCGATAAGTAAATAATAATAAACAGTAAAATTCGCAATGTGTGTAGCTAGTAGTTTGGAATGTGGAAGTGTGAATAGTTGAATAAATATTCAAAGTTGGCATTGACGGTGCCAGACTTGTTTATAAGAAAATCTGTTTTGTGATTCAACTAAATATAGCATCAAAACATTTATTAGTGAAAAATTAACATCATATATGCGAGTATTTTGTTTGTTTGTAGAAGCTTCTTTTTTATGTATAACCAAAGATGTTATGCTTTATGCATCAATAATTTATTACAAAATTCTCAGTCTTAGTTATCAGAATATTCATCAAATTTGCCCAAATCAGGATCTTCAAATATAAATTATCGTGCTGATCGTTCTTTTCAAAAATTTCAACGATCATCCTCAATGCCATATTTAAAGTCATGCCATTGAAATTGTTTAAATTAAAGATTCAGATAAAGCTCATAAATTACGACCTGCCTTAACACTCTCCAGTATACGCACTGATAAATCACATAAATTGCATTAAATTATATTTAAATAGACACAGATCACATTTTGACACATATTTTATTGATAGCTTTTTATTTTAATACCAAGTCACGAAGCTTTTAAAGTTTACCCCATTAAAAATTCTTTGGAAATCGAATTACCTTCAACTTTTGCCTAATCTTTGTTTTGTAGCGATCCGCCACCTCCAATGTTTACTGTACCAAATGTCACAATTTATTTACCGAGTATGATAACTCATGTGCGAAAAGTAATCCTTTTCATGAGAGTGTTTTTCCGTTGCAGAAATTAGCATAATTTATGCGCTTGTTGACACAAACAAAATATGAACTTGTTGACATTCCAATATACAAAAGTCGCAAATTTCCATTGACCTATCATGCCTGATAAGTTAAAATTAACCGCACAATTACCATAATGACAGGCAAATGATGAATCTATAGCACTCACCACTCTCAAGTCATTAGCCCGATAGCCCGAAAGGAAGTTGGGCATACATCAATCCGGCGTGCACATGACATTGGGCATTAAGATGCGCGAGCTTTGCGTGTTTCACAATCTTATTTTGTATGCAAAATTGTCACACAATTTCACTATCATCCGTTTCGTCGAACCTATTTGTCTTATTGTAGTTGGCTAGAGTTCGTGACAAATGCGGAGGCCATTGGCAAATGTGTTGTGCAGATATTCGGTCCATTCGGATTGGCTCGACTCTTGTTATAATCGCATATATGCTTAATCTTTAAATTTATGCTCATAGTGTTATAATGATAATAAATATTTGCATGCCACGAGAGCCCCCCAGCCATTACGCTATAGCGAATTAACATTCCCCAGATCCCCACATGCATCAGTGGCGCGGGGCGCGCGCAGTTGGCAAGAGATTTGGCGACAAAATTCCGCTCCGAAATTAGGCAGGCCAATGTGTTAACGCGTGGAGATTAATTAATTTGATGATCTATTCAAATGTTTGTATATCTTTGTGTGTAAGAAATTAATTAGAAAATCGCAAGCTGTGCGCGAGTCCATCTACCGTAGCTTATTCCAAATAAACAGACAACTATATGCTGCGAGAAAATGTTTGTGCCATGTGGCCTGAATGTATTTATTCGCGGTTGCTCAAGCTCATCCGCTTCTATTGCGTTAACGGATTTTCAAGTTGTACGATAGACCTCCAGGAGAGGCTGTGGCGTTAGCGTGCTAACTGTAAATTAGTGTAACTGCGCGCCTCAAGGGTGGGAGTTCGTTAATAGTTAAAGGCGATTTCTTAATTCACCATTTAAAGACAAGTAGCAAATGACTATTATTTGCGCACTGCGTTAAGAAATAGTCGGTGGTGTTAAATTAATTATATCCAACTCACTTCACTTGTCTCGAGGAAATGTTCGCTTTCGTGCCGATGCCGTGCAGTTTAGGATGAAGTGAAAAATCGTGTATTTGCTCTTCAGCTACCGGCTGCGGCCCATCACATAGCTTGGTAGCGGATGAAGCCTTGTTCGTTAGCTGTTTATTGTTTATGAATCAGTTTTAGTGCATCAAAAAGCAATTTAAATTAAAAAAAATTCATTTGAAAACGACTATTTGAAATCTTTGATTCTGTAGGATTTTCCATTACCTAATGAGTGTGGCATTTTAGCAATTAACCAACTTGCAATGTCACAATGTCAAGTGAGTGGGAGTTTTTCGACATCGGCCCCATTTCGATTTGTTGTACGGGCTTTGGCTGATTAGAGATGACGCAAATGCCAAGACAATTATTGTTTGTCCACAACTGATTCAATGTTTTCGCAGCTATTTAATTGGTACACAAATTGTGAAAGTACACAGTTTTTTGACCGTCATCGTTCAACCAATGTTAAAGTGTTTCGATGCACCTGTGACATCAAAGACCTTTTCAAAAAATCAGTGCGGCAGCCTCGAACGCATGAACAATAAACTGTTGTCAAAAGCCACACCACAACTGCACATTTAAATTTGGCCGCGTTTGCAATGCAAATCACCTCATTCTGTATATGATTTTGAAAAGAAAAGGAAAAACTAATTTTTAACCTTTCCATTTCTTCTTCGCTTATAGTCTCAGAACTGCGCCTCACCAGACGTTTGCTGTCGAGTACAATCTGCTCCACCAACCCAGCCACCACGTCCAGCTACCCAGCCACCACGTCCAGCTACTCAACCACCACGCCCAGCTACCCAGCCTCCACGTCCTGCCACTCAACCGCCACGGCCACAGCCACCACGTCCAGTGCAACCATCGCGTCCAAATCCACCACCATACAAGGGTGAACAATACATTCCTCCAGTCGATGGCGATTCCACCAACACCAACCCCCATTACTTGCCACCCCAAAATGACATCAACTCTGATGGCACAGGCAACAACAACAACTTCCTGCCACCACCACAACGCGGCGAAGGCGAGCAATCCCCACAGATCATCCCGACTGCATGCGCTGCTGCTCTTAACTGTACCGAACGTCAATTCTGTACCGCTGGAGGCACCATTTCCAAATCTGTCGTTCAACTCTCTCCTGAGCAAGAAATTCACCGCGTCCCAGTGACTGAATGTCAAGACCCAAAAAGCGGAATTACTGGTGTGTGCTGTCGCGATCCTGACTACACCGATCCATGGCCAGCATCTGTGTTGGGACAATACCGTCCAGACTTGCTTGGATTCGATGATGGTTCATACAAGCCAGATAACGGTGGTCCAGGAGGACCAGGAGGACCAGGACCAGCAGGACCACGTGCACCAGGTGCTCCAGGTGGCCCAGGTGGCCCAGGAGGACCCGGACCACGTGCCCCAGGCGGACCAGGATCACCAGCTGGACCAGGACCACGCACACCAGGCGGACCAGGTTCTCCAGCCGGACCAGGACCACGTACACCAGGTGGACCAGGCGGTAATCCCAACCAACCAGGATCTGGACCAGGATCAAATCCATTTGGACCAGGACCACAAAACAATCAACCAGGATCACCAAATGGACCAAATCCAGCTCAGCCAGGATCTCCATTCGGACCGGGACCACAAAACAATCGCCCAGGATCACCAAATGGACCAACTCCATCGCAACCTGGACAGGGTCCAAATCGCCCAGGATCTCCATTCGGACCAGGACCAAACCAGCCAGGATCACCCAACGGAGCAAGACCAAACCAACCCGGCTCACCAGTTGGCCCAGGACAAAACCAACCAGGATCACCATCAGCTGGTCCAGGACCAAACCGACCAGGATCACCATTCGGACCAGGACCACAAAACAACCGTCCAGGATCACCAAACCGCCCCGGTGAAGGTCCCGGACCACTAAACCAACC
>JANSTS010007202.1:52262-70628 GCA_026546915.1 Sylvicola fuscatus
ATGATATAAAGATTATGTAATGATATTTAATTCATTCAAATTATGTATAAGACTCTATATTTTTATTCTCCGTCCTAATTTTATTTTTTGACGTTTATTAAAATTTCCATTTCATTTTCAGAATGAACAATTTATTACGATTGCTGATTACCATGAAGTAGATGAAAAGCTTGAAATAACAGAAGAAAATACTACCGATGCAACGAGTGATCCACTTGCACAAGATATCATCTTTCCACCGACAAAGAGACGCCGAAAGACATCGCCAGAACTTCAAGAATCAGAAAAAACATTAAATGAGGCAATTGCTGCACTTAACAAAGTAATTTGCAAAAAGACGGTTGAAGAAGATGATTGCGATCGTTATGGGAAAATATTGGCTAACAAGCTTCGAAAACGGTCTGAAATGGAACGTATCCATTTGATGTATGAAATAGATGGTTTGTTTGTTCGACAACATTCAACCTCTCAACAACGGGATACTCAAGATTCGTCTGAAATTTCTTCGACTAAACACAATTCTAGACAAATATCTTGTGCATCGTGGTCTCCAACCACAGAAAATTCAAATACTCAAGATTCAATTATGTTACCATGATCTTTAAAAGAACATTTTTACTTAGCTATTTAGTTAGTTTACTTCTGAAATAAAATAAAAGAATTCAATAAACAATTATATTTTAATTCAACAAGCATTTATTCTCGATTCCAGTTTTTTGCATTCTTGGACTCCTCGGCCAATAACGATCCTTTTTTGTTCTGTAAAAAAAATAATATAAATTTGAAAAATTGAACGGAAAAAAACACAATTGAAATATTTTTATATAAAATATCAGTCGCTTGATTGTTATCCACATGGGGTTTAAAAAAGGTTCGATCTCGGAAGAGGGAGCCCAATAAAATTGGGCTCATCATGGTAAAATCATTTAAAAAAAACTAATAAATTTGAAGATTATCGTACCTTACGACCTCGCCAAAACGTTGCTGTTCCTCTATGTGTTTCGATATTACAACCTATAAGTAAATTTAAAAAAAATTAAAATCTTAACTGATTTACGGAGAATATGTCAAGGTTTATAAATTTCAGTGAGGGCAAGACGTAATCATTTCTTAACTTCAATAAATTGAAGTGGTAAGCGATAATAATAGCGTATAACAAATCATCAGGTTTAGTTGTTCTCAGTGAAATTTAATTAAATAAATATATTTACCGTTTCACACATATATTTGTTGAGGTCCTGGCCCTGAATCACATATTGACTTCCAGGATTAATGATAATTAAATACCTAAAATTAAGAAAAAATTATTAATAATACAGTCAATTTTATTCATAATTAAATAATATTTATGTGTTTTTTTCAGCTAAGTTGTATCATCAAATGTTTGTTTTATGACAGGGATAACTTAAAAATCATCACATTAAAAAATGGTATTTCAACAAGAAAAGTAGACATAAAACATACCTTAGGCATTAAGAATCAAAATGGTGATGCGAGGACATGTAACAAAAACATTATCTGTAAACGAAAAGAAATACGGTTAAAATTTGATCAACTAAAAAATTAATTTATATTGAGGTTATGTAAATCAGTCGATTGGAATTTAACAACACAAAACTTCAGCTATATGCTTGTCAATATTATTCATCCTTTTAAGTTCATTACTTTTGAATTGAAAATGTTGATGCTTACCTTAATTGATCCACCCTTCCTGTATAATTCGACAGCGGCATCTTAATATGCTTTCTGTAATTGCAAACGAACTTTGTATTAGCAAATTTGAATATTATAATTGAACAGTTTTTAGGTTAAAAGTATTTTCAGTTAAAAAAAAAACCAATCAACAAGGCATTTCTGTCTGGGGCGGTACTGTTTATTCATCAAAAGTTGCATTACAAAATAATGCAAATGATTTTTACATACCTTTTTCTGTTTGCAGCTACTCAGTTGTCCAAACACGAGTATGCACATGGTATTCAAGTATCATCTTAGACGCCATGCTTTTGCGCCCTTATGCGGTTTACACTCAATTCACTGATAAAGCCCAAGAATAAACTTTAATCTGGACATCCTAAACATTTACTGAACATTTGATAATTCAATTTTCGCATCCCGGCTTCTTTTGAGGTTATCTGAAATGATTTGAAAAGTGTGGTTATAAAATATGCAGACTGTCTTTTTTCTTTTTATTGAAGTTACGGAATAAATAATATATAATTTTATATATTAAGAATATTCAGTTTATAAAGAAACCAATCAACAAGGCATTTCTGTCTGGGGCGGTACTGTTTAATCATCACTTGAGTGTTTATATGCAATTGAAAGATGAAACACGTGGTCGTCGAAAAACGAGTTGGGAAGAAAATTATCTTTCTGAATTTAAACCATCGTGAAAATAAATTTAAAGAATGATTCAAGATTCTGCGATCAATAATTTAATCGCGAAATTATTGTCTTTTTGTATACAAGAATCAAAAATTTGAGGTTATTTTTTTAAATTTATAAAATAAACGCTTTACTTAGCTGAACAATAGAATTTAAAAGTAAAGCAAACTTACCATTTATTGCACAAATTCACTAAGTTTTGTAACAATTTATTTTTTAATTATTTTTGCAGACACGTCCATTCACTTGAAGGGCTCAGAGGAAAAGAACTTCCGTAGTTTTAATTTAGTGGCTTGCCAAGTCGCCTGCATTTGTCCAGTGTTGCCACTTCTGACATTATAGCGTTTTTACCATAATAATTCACAATCGTCGCTGTTTACTTTTTTCAAATTCACCTAACCGCTTTTACAGAATTTAATTTCAGCGTGAATTATTTATTAAATCTTAAGTTTTTTTTAGTAAAGTCAACTTATTTTCAGAAATTAATCCTTAAATTATAGTAACATCGGCCAAATCAAGCAATATTTTTAAAAAATAGTTTACATTACTGACAAGATTTTTGAACCGCAAATGAAGCGGAGTATTAAATGTCAAATATAGAAGTATGTGATATGTCAGGTGCCCTGATTGTCACATGTTCACAAGATTCATATTATTTTCATTTAACTTATAAAATAAAGAAACGTGTAATTTAAAATAAGTTAAAAAAGTAAGTGAATTTTAAAACTTCCAAAAGATGTCTGCTTGCAATGAGATAGTCGACGACATCGAGGATTTAATATCCTCACAAGACATCACACCAAAAGAGCGCTACGCCAACAAAAAACATGTGACAGTACGAGCTGTCAGCAAAAAGACGGCCGGTAAGAAGCCGCCAATCGAGAAACCGATATTCCAAAGTGTCGTGCCAGGTACACAGACCGTTTACCTAAAGACATGGGGATGTGCCCACAACAACTCCGACTCCGAATACATGGCGGGGCAGTTAGCTGCATTCGGATACAATTTGACAACGGAAAAAGATGAGGCTGATCTGTGGCTGCTGAACAGTTGCACAGTAAAGAATCCATCAGAAGACACATTTCGTAACGACATTCAGTCTGCACAGGAGAGTGGGAAGCACGTGGTTTTGGCCGGTTGCGTACCGCAAGGAGCACCCAAATCAGAGTACATAAAGGGTCTTAGCATTGTAGGGGTTAATCAAATTGACCGAGTCGTTGAAGTGGTGGAAGAGACCCTTAAGGGTCACACGGTTCGATTGATGCAGCCAAAGAAGGTTAATGGGAAACGAACAGCAGGCGCTGCTTTGTCACTGCCAAAGGTCAGGAAGAATCCACTGATTGAAATAATTCCAATTAATTCGGGATGTTTGAATCAGTGTACATATTGCAAAACAAAACATGCCCGAGGTGACTTGGTCAGCTATCCACCAGAAGAAATTGTTGATCGTGCAAAACAAGCATTTGAGGAAGGCGTTTGTGAGATTTGGCTGACTTCAGAGGACACCGGTATGATTTAATCTCTTTTTGACGTGTATCAGTTAATATATATTTTCTTTAGGAACTTATGGACGAGACATTGACACTTCGTTGCCAGAACTGCTGTGGAAGCTTGTGGAAGTAATTCCTGATGGATGTATGATGCGAGTAGGAATGACAAATCCTCCATACATATTAGAGCATCTCACCGAAGTATCAAAGATATTGATGCATCCCAAAGTGTATTCGTTTTTGCATGTCCCTGTTCAAAGTGGAAGCGACTCAGTTCTTGGGGACATGAAGCGTGAATACAATCGAGAAGATTTTGAGCAAGTTGTCACATTTTTAAGAGAACGGTAAATTTGAATTAAAATAAACGTTGGAAGCATGACATAAATGGATTTTATATTTACAGAGTTCCTGGGGTGACAATCGCCACAGATATAATCTGCGGATTTCCCGGAGAAACCGAAGCTGACTTTGAAGAGACAATGACACTCTGTGAAGAGTATAAATTTCCTAGTTTATTCATAAATCAATTCTTTCCACGACCTGGTACGCCAGCAGCACGCATGGAGCGTATACCGGCCAATCTCGTGAAAACTCGCACTAAGCGGCTTACCAATTTGTTTAACAGCTACGAACCCTACGGCCACAAAGTTGGCGAAACCCAGACCGTTTTGGTCACAGAAATCTCACATGACAAGGCTCATTACGTTGGACACAATAAATTTTACGAGCAAGTGCTGCTGCCAATGCACGAAAACCTGCTCGGCAAGTCGGTTGAAGTGAAAATCAAGTCCGCGTCGAAGTTTAGCATGCACGCTGAGGTCGTTCAGCCTGAAGATGAGTGGAAACGGTGCAGTAACAAAACCACTCCGAATGGTGTAGTCGCCAACGGCTACAAGGGGACAGAATTCGTAGAGACTAACGGTGAAGCAACTAATGACGAACAACCGACAACTTCAAAGCCGCGTATTATGTTGCCGGTTCCAAAGGAGTTTGTCTATGTTCTTATTGCTCTGGCATTGGCATTCGTATATAAATCCATATATGAATTGCTTCAGCAAGAATTTTAATTCGATTTTTTAATTTAATAAACATTTAGTTGATCTTGCAAGACAAACTTTTTTTATATGACCATTTGGAAGTTTTGAATTGATGAAGATTTCAGATATTAATTTATATATGCAAAACGATCAATATATGATACTTAAGTTAAAGTCAATCAATGGAGCTTTTAAATTCTGCCCATTAAAAATTAATAGGACAATCAGAAATCAATGAAATCTAGACGAAACTCAACTTATTCATTTACGAAATGAGGGAAAATGCATATTTTAGTTATTGATAGTTTATTTATTTATCGACTAAGTCCTGTATCCAAGAATCGTTACGAATTCATGCTGACGTCTCCCAACAGCATATTACATTTAAAAATAAACGTTGTTTAAATAAATATGAAAACATGCGATATAAATTTAGGAAATAATAATATTTTTTTAAAATTATGATGGCCTGTTAAAAAAATTGTATGTATTTTTTGGGATTTCGGTAAACAAAATTTGGTACAAAAAAGAGTTTGTCGGGTAACTACAAAATAAATATAATTAGTACGTAAAATTTGTTTAAAATGGTTGTATTTTGTAAAGTTTAGATGGTATAAAAATCTTGGTTGAGAATTAGATGATTTGGACGTCAGTTGGCTCTGTGCCAAAATATCGATCACCAAAATTGCCAATTCCAGGAATAACGTAGAATTTTTCATTGATCTCGGGATCAAGGGCAGTTGTCACAATACGAACCTAAGCAAATAAATTAAATGTGTTTTCATAAAACCAAATGGAAGCTGTGAATCTCATTATTACCTTTGGAAAAGCATATGCAATGGAATGCACACCGATTTCCGCCATCAACAGTGACACCAACATTATATTGTCCTCAGGCACGTCATGATCCAATAGCACCCGAATCGCCATCATGGCAGCAGCACCAGTCGCCACAGTGGCGTCCATTAGAATCACCCGGAAGTCCTTAATGTCCTTGGGAAGACGCAAGTAATAAAGCTCCGGTTCGCCACTTTTTTGATTTGTCTGAATCAAAATTTTGCCAATGCGAATGTCTTTGCACACATCGCAGACGGCCTGCTCCATCGTTTCGCCGGCTCGCAAAATTGAGACACCACAAATTTTCTGGCAGGCCAGTCGTTTTCCTATGGAAGAAGTAAAAAACATTAGACTACCATAAATGATTATTGTTCCTGCGATCCGAGCTCACCCTCGTATGGCACATTCTGTGGCGTATCCACAGTAGCGTCTTTGAATGGGAACAAACTAAGAGAATATTCGATGACTAGGCGAATCAAGCGCTTGGAATAGAAAATGAATTCATCTCGAGGTGTGCTTTGATTGCGAATGAATGTATGCAGTCCTTTGATCTGAAAACAGTGGTCAATGAGCGCGCCTTGAAAACATGTGAGCATTAAGAAAAAGTACTTGTGGAGTGGATGGCAGCAAATGTAAAGAGTCTGGCATGGGTTGATCTTTGTACGATTGCGCCAGCTTATCCCTTAACTTGAATCCTCGCTGTTAGCGTATAACAAATTGCAAATTCAATTATTCATTAAAATTACAGTTTTTATTATGAGTAATAACTCACGCTCATGAGCTGTGAATGCACATGTTGCACAATCAACCGGATTGCAACAATATTATCTCCACCACGTGGCACAATAATGTCAGCATGTGCCATCGTGGGCGCAATGTAGTTGGTATAAGACGGCTGCACCATGTTTGAATACTGCTTGAGCACGCCGGTAAGGTCACGTCCACGTTGTGAGATGTCCCTAAAAATAAAAAAACAGACATTCAGTACCAGTTTATTGTGGTTAGAAACGCATTCTTTGCAAACGAACCGTTTTAGCCGACGCGCCAAGCGTATGTCGGCGTCTGTGTCAACAAATACCTTCATGTCCAACATTTTAAGCACCTCTGGACTGTGGAATGTTAGAATTCCCTCAAAAATGATCACATTTGCACCGTACATAGTTTTCTGGTGTTCATTATATTTTGAAAATTTAGTACAGTTTAATAAAAAAAAGAGCTTTTTATTGCCGGAAACAAAACATTTCTTAAATTCTTTGTTTGGTTGTTATCGGCCTAATAAAAAATGCTTGCAACTTACAGTAGTGGCCTCCCTTGAATGTGTTACAAAATTGTATATAGGAACTTCCACTTTACGTCCTTCTTTCAGCTTTCGCAGCACATCGACCATTAGCTCAATGTCGAATGCGTCTGGGTGGTCAAAATTGTATTCATTGCGTTCTGCAAGCTCATGCTGGTCCTTGTCAAGAATCTAAATTACAGAATTTACCATTCGTTTAAGATATTTTTTAAACAATCACTCTCGTGTTGTCTAAAACCACCAAAACAAACAAAAAACTATGCAAACTGCAGCAAAGTAAAGCGTTGATTATTGCGTAAAAAAATCCCTTTGTTGTTAAATTAATAATAATAATATTAAAAATTAAAACAATAAATTTTTTCATTCAATTGCACCAAACAAAAACACACAAATGAATATTTTGCTTGATGGACGCCAAAACTTATGCGACATAAATTAAGCCAGCCAATTTCTTACAAAATAACAAGCTAAAATATGATGGGCTTATATACCTTATAGAAACAGTCCATGGACAACAATGTCACCCACGGTACGTCAAGACTGGCAATAATCTTCTCGGCAACGGTTGTTTTGCCAGAAGCACTGCCACCACAAATTCCTAAAATATGTCCTTGTAAAAAGTGCTGAAACGTTATAGCGAATATGAGAGTCGTTACCGATGACAAACGGTTCCACCTGCTGGCCGGCGCAATCGTACCATGGCGGACGGCCGGCTGTATAAATAGTGCGATTGTACTGCGACCGCATTATCGATTCCGAACTGTTGATCGTGGTGCTTTGATTCATTGATGTTGTCCGCTGTCGACGTGGCCGGGCGACACGCAAGTTCGGTGGCAGCGCATTTGGCCGTGTCTGTTTCTTTGGCACCGTGGTCGGCGACGCCGGGCAATCGCAATCCAAGTACGAACCATTGCAGTAGTTCGTGTCATTCTCACTGTCAACGAAGATAGGATCAGTGACATCAGGACGCTCTGCCACGTCACTGCAAGCAATTATGTTCAATTGAATTATTATGAAAATGTTTACAAAGAAATCCACTCCAAATTTAAAACAACAAATTAGTTAATTTCAGAATCAAGTTCACGATAGCTTGCATATATTCAAATACATTTGCTTGGAATGAAAAATTCTTTGCTGACTCATTAAGACAATAGTTTGCGCAAGAAAAGTTTTCGTGGCTCATTACTGCCAAAAATGCTAAATTAGCAGTTTTAAATGTATGCAATTGTTATATGTCTGTATTAAACATTGCGACGCATATCAATTTTAAGTTAAAATCAAATCTTGCCAGACTGGACAAACATCTTGAGAAAATCTATTTATAAATTGGTAAAAAATCGTCAGTCCGTTTCCAATGTAAAAAATAAAGAATAAAACTCAAATGATTAAGTATGATTAGAATTTCATTCGAAATCAATTTTTGTCAAAAGCATAACATTTATCATATTTGCGGAATTCTTGCCAGTATCATTTAAACCAAAATCCAAATTTAATTTTAACCCACTTAATAGTTTTGAATGCAGTAAGGGACTGTCCCAATAGGTATTTCTCAGATAACATTAGTGGTGATAAAATAATCGTTGCTGTTTTGTAGGTCACATAAAACATAAATCATTAGTCACGACCCACAAGTACGGGCATATCAGTTATGAAATAACAGTAAAAAACTGTGTGGTTTATTGATGCAAGGTCAAAATATTCTTAAACAAAAAAAATTATGATAAGTTCTAATGTTGTACCAACTAAACGAAATTAAAATATTCACCATGAGCATTTTCGTATTGTTTGGCGTTTATCGCTTCCATTTAATTAAAAAGTTGATAACACCTTAAACTAAACAGATGGCTTAATGGTGAACAGACAGATAATAAAAAACAAAGAATTTTATTTGTCATCATAATTATTTAATGAGAATGACGCGCATCGGTTTTGTGTGCATTTTCAACGAGAACTTTCATGACGTGTGAGTGCTATTTACAATTCACATACTAGTGTATCGATTTTGTTTTTAGGTTTTACCACGTAAACTATATCACCAAGTCGAAAAAAGGTATGCACATGTGTGAATACACGCATAAAACTAAGTAATTAGCGCACATGCAGCTGATTCTAAAATTGTTGCAGTCATGCAGATGAAAATAGCCTGTTGGGTAACTTAGTTTACCATTTTGTTTAGAAAGGATTTCGCTATTAAGTTTAAACAAAATGGAACTAAAAATCACATTTAAAGCACAAAATATTTTGTATCATTAATTTCAGTCAGAAAAGTTGAAAAACATTCAAAAAGTGACCATTCTTGAATGTAAGAAGGTTTTTCTTATTGAATACGAATTTGTTTGGATGGCCAGTTTGAATGGTTGATTGAAATGTATTTTAATAAATTAACGAATAACTGATTTGTTTGTTGTGAAATAATATTATGTAATTTAAAAATGATTCAGAAATCATCCCAATTGGAGGCGCTGCGCTGGTCATCAACATAAAAAGAATAGCACCAATTGAGTCTAATAAGCGCGATAAGCAACAAAGTAATTTTAGAATTAGGGCTTGTCAACACAAAATAATTGCGAAATAAATCAAATGAAATACGCTGAACACAAATTAACAAACGTTGACGTCACTTCTTCGTTGATTGGGTTTTTGCGCCGTAAATTGGCTTAGCATCAAATGTTTTTTTCCGAATTAGTAAATATTTAGTTCAGTTGGATAAATTGTTTAAAAAAAGAATATTAGATACCAAAACATTCAGGTCATCATTTTCTAACAATTAATTTAATTTTCTGAATGTAAGTCGCTTTCGATTTGTCACCAAAAAAAAATTCATCCATTCCATCTCTCTCGCGATGTTCTGATGCAAATTTCGAGCATATCTGGGTCATCACAACTTATTTTCAGCTAGAAATGTTGGCTTCGATGGGGTTACCGAAAAAGGAGTGCTCATATGGACTTTTTTATTTTAATGTTGTTTTTTATATCAAAAATAATTATTTTCAAGGTCCAGAATATAAATATATGGAAAACCAATTCTCAAAAAAAAAATTTATCGGTACTGAGTCTTGCTCGAAAACCGATTTTTTTTTTAAACCTTTAAGCAAAATACTTGAAAAAAGAAAACAATCAATGAATTTCAACCTCAATGGCGGAATTTCTGATGATTGACTTGTAGATGATTGCAATATTAATCGAAGCATTGATCCGACAGAAACGTGACAAGATTTTTAACAAAATACATTTCAATTAAATACCATTATGAATTGAATTTACTCATTCAACAATTATAAGTTTTGTGTTTATTGCAAGAAGTTTTATAATAAAAAAGGATTAAACTTAAAAACTGACAACCGAACCAACTTTTAATCGATTTAAAATACGGTTTTATAAATTATTAGAATGCAGGAAAGTTTTCTAAGTTTGTCGACAAGTTTATTAATAAATAACGCAGAATGCAGCAGAAAATCGTTATTTGTACTGGCCAACAAATCCATTAAAATACATGTAGAAAGTAATTTTTCATGTATGAAATATATAAATATAAATACGATTGGTAATTGCTCGTGAATTCATTAACATAATGAACTTGGCTTGATTCATAACGATTGGCGACGAAAAAAACCAACCACAACATGAAGTTAAAGGCCATTCGCATTTTATACAAACAAATTGAAGGCGCGATTTCCATGACATTCAAATTGACGTCGTTCAGTTCTTTATATGTGCTAATAAATGTGTAAAAAATGTATAATACTAAGTTATAAAATTGTTAGCGGCGTATCCGGAAATTAGATAGACGACAATCCACATCCAATTATCGGTAAGGTCATTTAGTTCTAATCGGGTGGGAAATCTTTGGTCTGCATATAATTTTTCAAAACACAATTTACATGTAATTTGGAAGCAATGGGTCCTACTTGTCAATCACCAAGATCTGGATTTATTCACATAAAAAATATTCTGCAATAAATTCAGAAACAAAAAAAAAATTGTTCTGTAAAACACATTATTTTTTATTAAAATCATCATCATTGCAATATAAACAAAGTCGGCTCTGCCTGCCGCGTGTTTTATTTACAAAAACAAAATATTTAGTTAACTTTTTAACAAATACATTTTCCAAAAAAACTACCGTTATTTTATCTATAAAATTATTAATAATTGCAGGAAATTAAAATGTTTGCACGTCTCAATCGCATATAATCAATTCCTAATCTTAAATCTTGTTCCCATTTTCTTAGATAGGAGGCATACAATATTTACTTAAGTATTCGCACATTTTTATCAGCATGCACTGCACTCGAAACTCGTGTAGTAAATGCCTGAACAACCTTTCTTGTGCAGAATTATATTTCATTAAGTTTTTTTTTTTTTTTGTTGAAAGGAAATACAAATTATTGTAACTTGTGTTCCGAAAAAGAAAAAGCATTTGAAACATTTTCTATTCCATGAAATAAGATCTCAGAATGTAGTGTCTGTCTGGAAGAAAATTTCAGTTCCATCATGACTCAGATATCTTATCGTATAGCTGCATCTTGCTAAATCACAATATATATATCTATATATGGGTAAACCGCATTGAAGAAATGTTGGCACATTTCTAAAGATTTTAAGTGTCGTTGACGCAGCCACGAGTTCTACAACACAGTTGATATGAATCGAACCAGAAATAGAATCAACGTGAGCCATGTTACCACGTCCACCAAGATCGCTTCTCAATTTTATTGCGACAGTCGTGCGGAAGCCCACCCGCCCCACACAAATTCAGACGTAGAAATATCAAATACGCCACAGACTACACAGTACAGAGGCGCAGACAATCATCTTATCACATTGGAACAGAAATGCCGACGTAAAGTGCGAGGGTCGCGGGTGTACTGAACATGAAAACGTGGCTCGTCGCTTGTCGCCTGAGGTTTTTTTTTTGCATTGTATGACGTCAGAGTGTAATGCCGGCTACTTTACAAAGATTTATGGGCAATTGCGCTGAATGTGCAAAGTATAATTAAAACTGCGTTTGCAAGAATTTTACAGATTATTAGCCATTTTTTTATGAGTGAATTTCTATTCTGAAATGTACCAAGACAATTTTCAAGTGATAAAAAGTTTGAAATTAACACGTAAATTGTAGGTCACATCACAACAAATTACGTAAAGTCAAACATGTTTTTGTTGTGATCATCTTGCCGCCTTTCTTTTTGATCGGTAAATTTTGCACTTAAGTTACTTTGGTGCTGTTGGAAAACCTGTTCTATAACACGTATGCCAATTTAGAAATCAATTTATTGCAGACCGATACCAGTTTGTTACGAAAACGTTAACTATTGACTTTTCACGGCGACTTCGGAGACAAAAGAAATTAACACGTTTGAGATAAATGAAGACAGCTGCTTTCGACGCACCGGCACAATCGTGTGTTTGGCAAGGACTTAGAACGTCATTACACGATTAAAACAAAATAATCTACTCGCCACATTCTTCATCTTCAGTGATTCATGTCGCAGTAGATTGATTTACTCCAAAAATTCTCATTTAATGTGAGTCGCAATTTATAATCACATTCGTTTCTTCCCGATACCCGCGGAGCGTCGCACTCAATGAAATTCTCAATTCTTGAAATTCTGTACAATGTACGTTATATATTTAGCTTTACACTCGAAGCAGACAAACACAGGCAGGGGAGGTTCATTTGTGCCGCATTTTATTTGTGCCACATGGTCTCTTTTCTGTATTCGCCTTTTTTGCTAATGAATAATCCAATGTCTGTGTCCGGTGATTTCGCAAAATGCCAACACAACAAAGGCGCCAGCCTCTGAGAAATATTCTTCGAACTTAAATGTCTTTGTTGCATTTTAATGTTAAAAGCAATGGTTTTAAGAACAAATCCATCATTCTTCTTTATTATTTTTTTTAGGTTAAGTTAGTTTTTCTTGGAATTTATTCTTTTCAAGCAAACCAAATTATAGGCTTACATGTGGCCCCATTTATTATCGTTCACTTTGAAGAATTCAACCTATTTTTGCCAATATTCACCATAATTAAGTGCACACACATAAACTACATCACATTCAGACGTAACCACTAATTTCATACGGTCATTCACAAACTACAAAGCCAATTACTACAGGAATTAGTATCTTAATGTATTTTTCTTTATAATACGCCATGAAAAACAAACATATTTAGTGAAACAGTAGCTTAGAAAAGTGCATATGCATTACATGTGATTTGGTGTTCCACTTGACGGCATCGTTATCCTTGAGATATTCACAAATGACCCAAAAGGTGCGAGTGGGAAATTAATTGCTCTCCTGGCAACGCAACTTCTCGATTTTCACAGAACGAATTTGTCTCTAATAATACTTTTTTTACGCTCGTTCTACACACAAAGTGCAATTTTTCTTTTTTTCTTTTGAATGCAAATACTGTGATTTTCCACCAGTTTCTAATTAGGTAACACTTTATCAAGCTGCATTTACTTAGCTTTCAAAAGGCACAAATGATTTTATGAAATGTTTAATACAAGAAAATTAAAAATTTTCTCGGAAATTACATGTGCAAGTCTAGTCGTTATGTTTTGAAAATTTCACACCGCGGACTGCTTCGTATTTCTTTTCAGTGCACACACAATGACAGACGATGATGCGTTTAACTTGCGGTATTTATTACGGAACTACTTGCGGGCCTTGAACTCTTGCGGAGCAATTGAAATTTAAATGCAGTTTTACTTGTGATGCTGGTCTTTACCTGTCTGAGCTTGCTGAGCTCGGAGGATCGAACTGCTCTTCAGATGCCGCCGACATTTTCTATGACTACGACAATACGCGCGTGTTTTTTATGCGCAAATGTCCATCTGACACTTCGTCTGCCATGAATGTGTGTTAACAATGCAAGGTGTTTTCATTTTTTTTTTTATTAAAAAAAAATGCAGTTTCATTATGCATTTATTATTTAATTAACTGACGTACACTTGGTAAATATTTTAAATCTAAAATAAATATGACTAAAATCCGATATTTTATTGATATTACCAAAATCGGTTTTACGATTTAATTAAAATGTTGAATTAAATTTTTTCTGTTATTTATAATATAATTAGAAATGTTTTTTTATTATTTTCAAATTTAATATTATAATTTTTGAGCAAATTCGAAATTCGAATCATGCAATATTTGAACCGCGAATTCGCCATCTTGAATCGTACAGGACCGCGTCGCTGTCAAATATGTGTCAACCGGGCGCTCGCCATTTATTATCAAATAGATCGCCGACTGAATTCCGTATAAAAGCAATAATTAGCACAAAAGGTCGTCTGCAAATTATTCCTAAACCATATTAAATTTATAATGCAAACACAAACGTTTTTTGACAAATACTATTTGAGTGTCAAACGGTGTAGTAGTTAAAATTCAAAGTGACTAGTGTAAATTAAAACAGAAACGTGAACATAGAAAATTATCGCACGTAAATTGAAGATGTTTGGCACAAATCCTGCAGACTACGACTTCAAAAAAGAATTGGCGCCATGTTGCAATGGGCTCGGCACCGTTTATCTGGTTCAACATCGCCAGACAGGCGAACACCTGACCATCAAGAAATATCGTATGGATCGGGCCAAAGAAGAGAGCAAACAGATTGTGGTGCGTATACAAATGGCCACTTGAAATTATCGCAATTCGCAACAATTAATTACATTTTTAATATGAAATTTTAGGAAGAAATTCTAACAATGAGACAATTCAACCATCCCAACGTTTTATCATTTCATACTGCCTTTGTATATAACTTTGAAGTCTATGTAACGGCTCCATTATTGATATATCGCTCCTGCCGTGATGTCATTCGTGAATTCTTTAGCACAGGAATTCCTGAGCTGATAGTGTGTCTTATTATCAAAGATGTCCTAAATGGTCTTGAATACCTGCACAAAAAAGGATTTATACACAGGTAATGTTTCAATTGCAAGCACAATATGGAAGTATTAAAAATCTCTCTCATCTACAGATCGATTCGGGCCAGCCATATCCTTTTAAATTCTACGCGGGCTGTTTTGAGTGGATTTAGTGAGTGCACTAGTCTGCTAACACATGGCGAGCGCAATCGCACGCTTCATGAACTGCCGCCGTTGTGCGAGTCCAGCCTAAAGTGGCTCGCTCCTGAAGTGCTAGAGCAAAATCTGGTGGGCTATACTGAAAAATCAGACGTCTACAGCATCGGCATAACTGTCTGCGAACTCGCCAATGGCATTGAGCCGTTCGCCGATATGCCGACTACGTTCATGTTCACAGAAAAGCTGCGTGGCAATCAGCCAAGTCTATTTGATGCTAGCACCTGTCCAGTGGAGATGATCGGCGATTCAAACGAATCAGTCAACAATTTTGCTCTGCAGGCACGACAAATATACAGCCAACGCAAACTATCTGATCCCTTTCACAAATTCGCTGAGATGTGTTTGCAAAGATTCGCGACGCATCGGCCGACTGTCAACCAACTCATGCAGCACAACTTCTTCAAACAGACCAAGCACACCACTCTGCAGGAGGAATTTCAACAGTGTCGCATGGAGGCCATGAATTGTATACGTATGAAAATTGGTAAGTCCACATTTATTTCACCTTTTAGAGTCCTATTTTACTGAAATGCTTTTGTCTCTATAGATGATCATATTGAGGTCGCCACTGAACTTGCCGAAATGACCTTGTCCGGTAACTTTGAATGGGACTTTTGAATGAATCTCTTCAATTGCTTTTTTTTTGCCACAAGAACTGATTTTTTCTTTAATTCAAATTTTTTCCTAAATAATTTTTATTATTAGAATTATTAAATAAATTACTAATTTTCAAACGTCTTATTTATTAATTTAACCCAGAAATATATAAAAGAAAACATAAGAATGTGTGTGTGGTTAGATTAATACTTTTTTTTCCTAATGAACTGATTTAGTTTATGTAAGTACAAAAGATTAGGCGTTGTCCAATTAAAAACAGTTTACCGAAAAAGAATTGAAATGCATGAAAATATAGAAAATGCATTCGTGTAATAATTTAACAAATATTATTAAGTTAACGGCAACAATTGATTGTATTTATAATAAGAATATACAACCATAAAATTAAGTCGCCACCATTCTATCCGCTCATAATCATCTTAACGAAATCCTCATAATTAACGTTTCCCTGTGAGTCCTCTTGGTTCACCAAAAGCTGCTCAACTTCCTCGTCCACCAGCTTCTCGCCCAATGTAGTCAGCAAATGCCTCAACTCAGCCGAAGAAATGAAGCCACTGGCGTCCTTGTCGAAGTGACGCAGACCTTCAATGAAATCGTCGGCGGTGTCGGCTGAGCGAGCCTTGGATATGGCTTGATAGATGGGCAAGAACACTTCGAAAGAGATGCGATCGTCTGGCTTCAGTTGATGTGTGCACTTCTTCACGTCCGACTCGGTGGGATTTTGACCGAGGGCACGCAGGCACTCTCCAATTTGATTTTGTTGAATGCGTCCATCACCACGGTTGTCGAAGAGATTAAATGCCTCTTGGAATTCTATAAGTTCATAAAATAATGAATACAATTAATTTTGCCGTAATCTGCAGTCAACTTTGTATTTTGTAGGATTGCAAACTGCAATCTAGGAGTAAATGAAGGGTAAACCGAAAACCGCAAAAAATTTATAAATAAACCATTTATGAGTCATACAATGTTGAGATTGATCTCGGAATGATGTTGTCAAAATGAGGACAACCTTGTTGCTTACTCATTCATTTTGTAACGATCAGTCTGTCACCCAATTGCCACTTTTCTTTGATTAAAAAACTGTATTTTTAGCAACAGTCACGTCTGGCAAAACTGCATTGAAGAAAAGTGCACAGCATGTTCAATGGAATGCGTTTCCAATGATCAGTTTGAATGGTTGGGCACACATCACAACATCAATTTAAAGGTAATTTAACGTCACATTTCTTGAAAAATATACTTTCTTGAGCATCATTAAGAACGCACAAATTCATCATAAGATCACTTCAAAACAACATAAATTGATCACATCCTTAATTTTACCTTCAACAGAATTGAAGGTATTTTTGCTGGGTTGCTCGTACATGTACATGATGTGGGATTAACAACAACGATATTATCTTCCAAGATTCCGATAATCGACTGACTATGCGCTGCAGTCTCTAAAGCTGTACAGCCAGCAGATCAATTGTGGAATCGAGTAATTGTGCGAACAATTTTTCCCCATATCTTCGCGTTTTTTCCATTTTGTTTCAACGTTTAAAATGAATTTCACCTCCTCTTGTTGCCGTTTGTCTCGGTGAAACGCTTATAACAGTATATCAGGGTTTTGGGAGTAGGGAGAGTTCAGAAGGTATTTTTTCTTACGATTACTTGCGGGTTTTCTTAAGACCGTTGATCACTTTCAATTCTTATTGCAGTTAAGCAGTATAAATATATGTATATGAGTTTAAAAAAAAAGGGTTTTAACACAATTTAATTCATCAGTGGAATTCAAAAAAATAAAAAAATTGTGACAATCGGCTGCCATAACATTTTTTCTTAAATGCAGTGAAAACTCGGTCAAAACGACAGTTATGTACACCGTCGTGACGTATGTATTTATATACATACAATTTTTGCTGCATCCTTCCTTTCCCGCACTGACGTCTACCCAATTCATTAATTGTGCAAACCATTTTGGTCGTTTTGTTGCCGTTGACCATTTATGGCAATGAAATTGAATTTTGCTTCAGCAATTTACTGCGATCGATTTGACTCTGTCAGACTGTCGTTGGAATATATTTCTTCTTTAGGAGTTAGCCCCAGGGACAAAATGAGATAGAAAATCTTTTTTTAGGGCATTGAACTGCGATTTTTCAACAATTTCTTTTAGGGCTACATAATACCATTTTGTTTACATGATCTTAGACAGGAACGTGTGTAACGATATGTGAAAATTAATTTTTTAATTTAAATTAAATCCTGGACAAAGGATTTACAGAAATTTGATGTTTTTTAATTTATTCGTATATCTGACAGTACAATTATAGATTGTTATAAAACGAATTATTGACAATATCAATTAATTTTAATTAATTAACCTTGTCATTTGCATTCATAATGATAAATTGCAGGTTCTTGCATTCTTTTTTAGTTAATTCAAACAAATATATTTTGTTTCAAAAACGGATTTTACCATTGGATTTAACAATGAAATATTTATGTAGAAACGAACACGATATTTACATTTACATCGTTGAAGGTATAGGTAAGCTTCCCTACAACAGGGTCTTGTGGCGCAATGGATAACGCGTCTGACTACGGATCAGAAGATTC
>JANSTS010007203.1:0-12913 GCA_026546915.1 Sylvicola fuscatus
ATTACAAAAGAGAGCGTTTTTCTCTCACATCATGCTGACAATTGTCGGATTGCCGTCATTGGGTATAAACTCGTACACCGCACATACGCGAGCGCATGCAAACACACACTCACACACACTCACACACACGCTCGCATCGGGACTTTTCCTGATAGAAGTCACGCATTTTAGGCAATACTTTTTTTCGGTATTAAATAAATTTAATATAAACTTTTGCTGAACATGTGGGTATAAATATTCTTGAAGTTAAAGTTGAGGCACGTACGACTTCCTTCGCATACATCCATTGAAGCTTATCACGTGTATATACTCGCGTATAACTATAACTGTCAATATGCGACTGCTTTACGTATCGAGCCTACATACTGCAAGTCCTTGCGGTATATGCGAGTATATCCCTTGCGAGATGGTATTGATGAGCTTTGAAACTTTTAACACAGTAAAGATACATTGAAATTTGATTTAAAACATACTTTACATGTGTGTACAAGTATTAAGTAAGCGTAAATAAAATGCAAAAATAATGGATCAAAGACTACATACGGTTTTATTTTGTGCTTCCTTTTACATCATCAAAGCAAAATATGAAGATGGAAGTTTAAATTTACACTTTGCCTTCACATTTCTTGGTGATAAAAGTATTTTTATTTATAATGGAAAAAATATAGGAAATTTATTGTTCAGCTTTTTCTCATTTTTAGTTTATATCCGATCCAAAGTTATTGAACAAAATCTATTTTCTCCTGACATAATGGCGTTATGTAACTTTCAAGGACAATTTTAAGATCAACGCCTGAAAAATTAAAGTTTTTGTGTTTTAACAACTATTTTTTCTGCATAATTCTTAAAATCAGAAAACATAGACTGCCGTTAGTCATTCAAAAGTCCATACAAGAGACATTAAGAAATATGTGGGTCAGCCAGGTAATTATTTACAAATACGAGTACCATACCTGCCAATTTATTTGGATAAGTCCAAAGAGCACGCAAGTCCTGTAATTAAATTAACTAATAAATTCGTAGCGGAGTATTTGATGGAAAAAAGGCTTGATTTACGATTTTCGGGGGGAAAGGTAAATTTTGCACAAATGCCATGTACTGTAGAGAGATTGTACATTGTACAGCATATCCGGCCTGTCCAAAGACATGAATGAGAAATTAATGAGTGGAAAACCACACCCGAAAACCACTTTTTCATCAATTTACGTCCAATTTTCTCCTTGAAAACGTTTATCCGTAATTAGAGTTCCAGCAAAGATGGAAATCAGTCTGTATAGTGATTAGACGACAGTATATCTATATGGAAACGAGGCGACTTTAATATAAAACAGTTTATGCACTTTGACAGTTTAAACTTTAACTGATTTTGCTGATGTTCAGTTTCATGGGATTTAAGATAAAGTTGCTTAAACAGAAGCAAATGTATTTGTGTTCAGTATAGAGGCGAAATATATTTAAAAGTATATTATTCAGTTTGTCCGCATGGATAAGTCCGTGCATTCACTTATGAGACAATGATTACATTTTAAAAGCAAAATCCTATTTAGGCTGCTGACTTGAAAAACGCAACCAAATTGAATACAAACTTCAAACACTGGGATGTAGAAGAAAATCTGCAAACCACAATGGAAAGCTATTCCACTTTGACCACAAAATAAGACCATTTTCATGACATGATACAGCTTTCTCTCTCGCTCTCTATCTCTCTCACTCTCTCTCTCTCTCTCTCTTTCCAACTCGCCATCTTGCTACATTGAAACCACAAATGAATCTCAGCTACTTTTCGTTACATTAAACATCCCTGGGAGCTCTTTGTCAGTTTGTTATACGATTTATATCTTTATTCATCATTATACATGAACATGCACGTATATACGTATGCTCAGACAAGAGTCAAAACAATCGAAAATAATAAAATGTAGAGATCAAAATGGGAAGATAAAGATGTTCTCCTAGTTGAAATGATAAATGAATTAAGGAAATTCAACTGAATGATAAATGGTACTGTCGAAAATATTGGGTCGGGCGAAATGAAAATGAGGACAGAAGAAGATGTATGTTTGTAGAGCTTTTCTCAGATAAAAGTTCGGGTATACATTTTGAGTTGCCTTGTTAAACACTCAAAACCAATGAACATGTATTTTTATCAGCGTCCCGATGCAGATGAGGATAATGTAAATGAAGTCAATTAAATTGATTGACAACAATTTTTGTTGCGAAAATATTTTCACCAAATTACAGAAAACTTCAGAAGCTTTTTTTGTTGTGTCTCAACATTTCTTCAACAATATTCGCAAAAAGCGTGTTTGTTGTTGATTTCTATATGTTTTTAGCACACTCGCATGTGCTATGAAATTGATAGCTGTGTCGTCTGTGGAACAAACTCATTTTCTATTTTGTAAATATTCAATTACATTTTAAATATGAATATGTTTTCATATGAAATGGTCGAATACGAGCTGCCTTATCTGTCATATGTCGAATAAGAACGCAAATCGAAGCGATTCCCAGCTTTTCCCACATCGTCATTGCATTTCCCATTGGCAATATATTTTTGTTGATTATTTATATCTGATGGGTGACTGGTTTTGATTTGCGTTATAACTCCGCACACATATGCATTACAAGAGCAAAGAAGCGCATTATCCGACCCACAACCCACCCCCCAAAAGTCAACCCCCGCACTGCTTAATATTTGTTTGCTGAAAGTGAATTACTCGTATTCGCTTAAAATTATATTCGTGGTGAAAAAGATTGATGATTCAAATATTTCATTTGCCTGCCGCATAAAAATTCATTGGTTTCCATTCCAGCGACTGAAGGGCTTCCGACTTCCACACGTCGCCATTTTTTATTTTTTCTGCTGGTGCAGTGCCCTATATTTATATTAATTGAAATGTTTGATATCTCTCTACCATTTTCGCCTGACAAAACTTCTGCGTTGAAATGTAATTATCGAATGTGATATTTGTGGCCAACAAAGACTGCCTAAATCACATATGAATGAGATATTCTATGCGGCTGTGATTTTAACAATAATGTGTTTGCGGTATGGCTTCAAATTTTGTGGAAAGTTTTGTGGGAATAATTTGATCCATTGAATCCTGTTATGCTTGAATACATCGTTCATTTTTTGTCTGTTTAAAAGGATTAGCAAATAATCTGAACGTTGCAGTTTCTGACTAGAGAGATTAGGATTCCTTTTTGTAATTTGCAACCAATTCCAATAAAGGAATACATTTTTTGAAGAACTAAAACTTTCATTTCACTCAAGTTCAAATGACAAAAATATTAATTTTTTATCAGCTACTAGCTCCTTCCTCCATGAACTTTGTCACGTATTATTATGCAAATAAAATATTCCTGTAACGGCCGTTTTCCCGGTTTATTTATTTAATTTATATAAGTTATATACCAGTGAAAGTATATTATACACAAACACACCATGATGACTAATGAAGGCACCTGAAAAGCTAACTAATTAAATTAAATTTAAGAAATGGGATTTCTATTATCTTGAACGTAATCCCTGGGATGTATTTAATATCAGGACATTCGTTAAGCAGATATTACGAATTTTAAGTAAACACAAAATGAAATATATAAGCTGAATTGTTTGTAAAATCACGAATATTAGGAAGGGTAAAAGGATTATCTCAACTACAATGACTTTTAGAGTTGTGTTCGTCCTGTAAGGCGACGCGACGCGCCCCAATCAGCAACGTATTGGCTAAAATGCCAAAGAAAATGAAGGATTCGTTAAATTTTGGACGGTTCGTTAAGATGTATATAGGTTTTGTATATGACTTTACTAATGGTTCTTTAAACCTTTAAGATGACTTGGAAATTAATAAATTGAGCTTATTTGCAAAAACTAATATTGTAGACACTTTTGTCTACCTTTGATGTAATTAACATCCTTTTGCGATGGAAATTTAGTTTTATAATGACAATTTTTACCTTTAAGAAAGAAATCTTTAAAAAAGGTAAAAATGGGATGACAATAACTTTATGGCTTTACATCTTTAGAGAGAACAAAAAAACGTATAATAGTTTGTGCAGCCATAAATAACAGAGCCGCTCAACCATTTCTAAGTACACACACTGAAACCATATACGAGTATGTATTCGCTAAGAAATTTTACGCAAGAAGAGAACTATAGTCTGGCCACTGGAGATGTGTTTAATGGATTTTCCACTTCAAGTGGTCACTATAACTTAGTACAATAGAGCTTTACATTGTGCGGCCACGGAGTGCGAATAAAATGGCCGGTGATGGTGGATGACGTTGTGAAAGTCACTATATTTGATTAGAATGCACGTTCCTTGAACTATTTTCTTTAAATAAATTCACGCGATAGCTAGAATTTATCTGCACTTACGCAAAATGGTGATAAAACCCAATAGAAGCAAATCCTACAAGAATAATGTAAATAGTTTGTAAAGATATCGTACATTTTTCTTAAAATTTAAATGGGTAAACATTTTTGTGTTTGAACATTAATTATAAGGAATATTGTAAAGAATGTTAAATCAATTCTTACCTTACAAATAAAAGCTCTCAAACGATTCAGTTTATGAGCTTAAAATGTCTTCGTTCCGGCAATTTGTTATCTTTAAAGTAATACAGTCAAACTCCCTTTAAAAATTCACACAATTGAAAAAAGCTTTAAATTACTGCAATTAAATTGCACATTCACGATGGCACAAAGCGCGTAGCGGAAGGCGGCAAGGTTTCCGATCTCAGGTAAATGAAAGGAGCCTCTCCCGCCGAGACGGTCGCTTCATAACGGCTGAATCATTCGCGATTATACATACACGAGCACGCATATATTGTTCGCGTTCGCCTGTCAATCGTTGCTTGTTTATTGTTCTGAATTAGACGGATCAAATGGTGTTAAAGTGTCTTTCGGAAATCACCCGACTGTACTTATCGCGCTATTCCATATTGAAACGCGTTAGCACAAAAGAATGGCTGAGTAGACGCAGTGAATAACAATGAACAAAACCATTTACAAAAGTGATTCACAAAGAACTAACAAGTATCCCATTTCCGTTTTTGATGTTTCCGCGAACGGATCTCTCCTTGGCACTCGCACTCTTGACGCTTGTGCGCCCGTCCAATCCATTCGCAACAGCCTCATTGCCACCAACTCGCACACATATAAATATTTATACAGATATATGCTAACATTTGTATGTACAACATGAATGTACTCAAATGCCTCGGCATCCTCCTAAAGTTGCTATGCGTTAAAACATCAGTCATTTTGTATTCTGTTTCACCGGCGGCGGCGAAAGCATCAGTAGGGCGGCTTGGCAGGCATATTCGTCGACTTATTTTCGTCGAGAACTTTGATTCCATTGTAATTTCAAGAAAGGCAGAGAGCAAGAAAAAATCATATTTGATTTATATCCTGCTGATTATCTTTTTAAGGGGGTGATATTCAGCTCTTGAATGATCATGATAAGAAGCTCATTTTCTACAACTGCTCCCCAACTGATGTATTTCTTTACATTCTTTTGTACACTTTCTTTGGCTGGTGATGAACAATATTGATTTTCTATTTGGTAAATTTTATTCGAAAGGGATAACATTCATTCACTTGTTTTTTTTTTGTTGTTGTTGTTTGAATACAATTTCTTGTGTGCACATTAAGCTTCGTTTTTGTTTGTAAAAGCGTCAAAGAGACTTTGTGTCTTTTATTTTTATCGTCGCGTCTAACGGTTCTTAATGATGTCTTGTTGTTTGGATTACAAATGAATTGAGTTCAGCGAATAGTAAATGTATTAACGGTTTTCAGTTGTCAAATAAGTGCAACAGATAAATCATCCCTTGGTCGTTAAGAGGGCGGCAATTGTTGAAATCGATATCTCTTTTTTGTTTAAATCGCTCATATATTTGGCATGCTTCAATACTATCTTGATATTCTGTTTATTCGTGATAAAATTTAACATATTTTTATTGCTGTTCACAAAAGTTTGGCACAAAACTTTATTTTTTTGCTTTACAATTTACCCTATTTGGTTGACAAACTTTACATAACGACGCCATGGCTTCCGTAAAAATATATGAAGCATAATCATTACTAGAATGCTCATAAAAGTTTTAATGTCATTACTTTACATTCTACAGTCTACAGTCCAGAGACAGCTTGAGCGGAAGTAGCATCTTGGAAATATTACCAATACTTCAATTATGCGAAACACGCATATTGGACAAAAAACTATAACTTGAGATGTAAAACTTTCTTTAATGGATGTAGTTGAAAGCGAGTCTAAGGAGAACCAAGAACAAAAAATTGAACATTGAAACGAAATCGACTCATGTAGTAGCGCATCTTCAGCAAAGATAATTGTTTTCTTTGGAAAGCGCCACAAACCCTCGCTTTTTCGGCTCTCTGGTTTCCGTTTTTTTGTTTATTCTTGGTTGATAAGCTGTAATACTTGGCACAGCATATGGTTCTTATTGGATACGCGTTTAAAGATTATTACAAAATGTCCCCATGTCATTTAAGTCATTGCTGTTGAAAGAAGCTTTAAACGATTTAAGTGGGATTTTCTATATTAAGACGTTAGGACGAAAGATAAACAACATTTCTTTTGTTTTGTTTGTTTTTCTTGTTAAAATACTATAAATTTGAATAGAGAATTCATTTTTTATTTAATAGCCCGCTGATTAACCTTTAGTTATCCACATTCTGGGTAAATGTTTGCTCTAATCTTCTGTGTCCATAATTTGCAATTCGTCAATGTCTTGGCGCTCCTTCCCCTACACAGAATTATGATTCCCATGACAAATTACATAAAATATCACATATTCTGAATTGGCAGTGAGAGTGGAGGTAACAGAAAATTGTCATTTTTAGGTAAATATTTATTTTAGTATAATTTTGATTACACGCGCATACGAGCTTGTTAAACAATGAAATAACATTGTTGCTATTCTGCGCTTGAAAACATTTTTCGCTGTTTCAATAATGAATAAATTGTGTTTTAAGAAAATACATTTTCTAATAAATACAAGTTTTTTCTCGCTTTTTTTTTTTAATTTAACCTAAATTAAATTTGGGGCCAAAATTTTACTGAATACTATTTATATATAGAGAATCATGGGACCACATATTTACCATGACACAATAATCGAGTTTGCACCGCGGATCGATTGCTATTGAGGTTTATTTGTGATTCCATTGCATTTATGTGAGCTGCATGCTGATTGAATTTGTTTAGGCTGCCACCCATAATCCCGAATTGTCACGTTTCCATCAGCTGTTTAAATGCATTTAGTGTGCACACGAATTGTGCGAAAATTCCGAAATTTGAATAAATAATTATAGTGAGTGGCATATGCTTCTTATCATCATTACTGCTAGATGAATAGATAATTTTAAAATGCAGCATATTTAATTAAAATCAACACAAGGTGATTTAATTCATTGTGGGTGGGTGCAATTTATGCTCATAAGTACCTTAATTATACAACCCAGCAGTGACTGGATGGTCCGAATGAAACGGGAGGAATTCCAGTTGGCTGAGGCCACTAACAACAAGCTCGCATCGAAAATCCAATTCATCTGGGTGTGTCTAATTCTGAAAATATATTGGCGCGGCACTGTGGCACTCCCAAGAAAATGAATACAACCACCTAAGAATGATAGGAAAAAACAAAGACTGATGTGCGGCAAAATGATTACTATTAGACCAACAAAATGATACAAGGAAAGCCTGCAAGGGGGAGCCATAATACTCGCCAGAGGTGGGAAAAATTATTGGCAAAGCGTGTATGGGACTTTTTTGTGCTTATGGAAACATTACTCAGCTCAGTTGGGATTTCGCGTGTGCAGACGACGAAGGGATTTTCGCATACACATATTGAGTGCTCGTCGAGTGCAATCCTATTCGATTGTACACAACAAAAAAGTTTAGTGAATTTACGCAAAGACGTTACCTGACACGTGCCATGGATTTAATTGAGACGGAGCCGCCCGCTTGGCTGGAATCGGAAGCCTTTGCTGGATTCCGTGTGTGGCAGCTGATTTTCATGGTAACAGGCGTAATACTCAGTGTTGGTGAGAATCCTCCTACAAAATTATCTTACCTGTGTCAATGTTTGGTTATGTATACTTCACTTCAATTGATTAATGTATGTTACCTGTGTGAATTCAGTTGTTGTTTTGTGTTGCTGCTTTCGATTTCGCATTCCGCGTACCAAACAGGACATCGAGGCGGACTTTCAGCGGAAGAAAATCGCGAAAAAGTTTCGTGAGCGTCTCGCCTTTATTCAAAACTCTGAAATGGATGAAATGGATCTGAAAAAGGGTTGGTCAATCAATATATGTGGCGGCGGCGGTCGCGCAATATGTGGACAATGATTCTATTGTTGTGCACCACGTCGCCGGAGTCGTGTGTGGTACATATTAACGACAAATTGATTGCATTTGTTTGCAGCCCTGGAACGTGTGAGAGCTGAGTTCAAGTTGGAGGAGCAACAGTTGCTGATGGAGTGTGGCAAAATGTCCAAAAATAATTCCGATGGTGTACTGCCGAATGGCGATATGTTGGATGCTTACAGTGACACGACTGCCGTGAGAGTTTAGTTTACTAGTTAAAATATTGTGCAAAAATTGCTATTGTGCGAAAGAAAAGAATTTAATCTAAATTTAATTTGTGGTATTTGTAATGTAAATTTGCTAATAATAAATGAAAAATACCATTCTTGAACATAAAGCACAAAAAAAATCACTTAAATCATATGTGAAATTTTTTTTTAAACTCTTTTTTTTATTATTTTTCATTGAAATTGAGGCAATTTCCTTCAAGTTGTCAATTTGGTACAATGGAATCGAATATAATTCACATAATATATCACTTTTGTGATTATTTAACAAGATGAAAACCGATAAGGCAATTTAAATATATGGCTCCATCACATTTAGTGCATGTTGACGATATAACACGACACAAAGAATCCATTGATTTGATTTAAAATGGCAATATTCACGATTTCGAGTACCATCATTGCTTACCTCAACCGTTTCCTAATATCCCAGAGTTTCAGGAAGTCTCCTATGTGTTTGGATTCCAAGAGTGATGGCAGATTACATTCATGCATTTGAATTCATGAACATAAAATTAATTCGTTTCGACTTTTATCGCGAATGCCATTCAAATGCAATCAAGTGAAAACAAACATACATGTACACAAACATTGGCCCACATTCTTCCTGTCATTCCTAGCGCACCACCCGCCATTTCATCCCCTACTCTTCAGGCATTCCACATTCAATACTGATTCGTTGAGTTATATGTGCAAAACATGGAACGAGAACAAAGTCACTCTTTATTTAACAATTTGCATGAACAAATTGTTTTCAAAAAGACCTTTACAAAAAAAAAAAAAAACTTTGTAATTTTATTCTGCACACATCCTATTGTAATAAACTTTTACTATTATAGCCAGAAAGTTTCAGTGTGTTCTTCCTGTTTTTTCCGTTTTTTGAAATATGCATTAAAATTCAGACCTGAATGGCATGGAATGTTTATCTCATTTGACAAATTTAAATTGTGGGAATTGCATGCATTATTATGGTGTATTAAATTATGTTACTATTTTTAGTTGATATGTTGTATTCAGGTTTATTATCCTATAACATGTTAGTACAAAAAACGACATTATCCGATTAATCTTATTCTAGAGCTTCTCGTACAAAGATGCTTGATTGATACATTGTGAGATATTTAAAAGGAAACAATTAAAACAAACAAGGAATTGTGGTGAAATTCGTTTGAAGTGGCATCAGTTCTGGTACATCAATTTGTATCAAAAGAACAGCATAAGTAAACATCGCTCCAATTACCTAAAATTGAAGTGAAAATAGTGATCGACATATTCGTATCCTTATTAATTTGAGAAATTCCTTTACCGCTGCTAGTAGACTCCAATCAAATATGAATAATCCACAAGTTGCCAAAGGCGGTCGAAGCTTTATGTGCTGTGAAAATACATAAAGGTGCTTCTGAATGGAATCGGTATCATTTTGACGCATCTTTCTTAAGATACAAATGTTCAGAAGTTTTGTCTGAAGCAATATAAACATTCTTCAGTTAATACATTTACAATCAATTTAAGAAAATCGAAGATTACCTCTTCCTGAATGACGTGTCCAGCGAAAGTAACCAAAGCGAGGCACGAAAATACTACAGCATTATCCACAATAGATATAAATAAAATCTCTTTGCACATTTGAACAGAATTCAAATAGAATGTCTTATAAAATGCGAATATTGAACAGGTGGAGTATCCAAACACCATAGGTATTGTTGCCATTACCTGAAATGAATTGATTTGTATGTTTTCTAACAAAATAATTGCAACTCAACTTACCGGTAGAGAAAAACATTTATTACCTAAACCAACTACATCAATTAGATTGTCGTAAAGATCAATAAATCCATTCAATGCAGATATTGTAATGTGATCCTTTTCGTTTTTTTGTATTGGTTGGCTACAAAGAGAGATAATTTGTGTTTGTAAAAAAAAAAAGAAGTAAGTAACTTACTTTATACGATTTCGCAGCACGGAAAGTCGTATCTTAACGCCCAACAGAAGCAGCGAGTATTCTGTCATCAACCATGGACTTAGGTTGAAAAAATAAGAATTCGGTACGAGCAGCCATTTTTGCAATGAGGACTTCATTTGAAATGATACGGCAAGCACAAAAAGTAAATTTACTGATGCTGACACGAATAAAACAGTAATTATATTTCTGATAAATTTTTTCTGTGTCAGAAAATATGTCACACAATTGAGCTCTGTTAAGGAGCTATCAACAATATAAAGCATCTCAAGCAGCCGAAGAACTTTTTCGTGCATAAATGTTATGTAAAATATGGAGAGCACTGAGATCACCATGCCATAGTAGCAGACGAATTCCCAAGCTTCTAGAAGAATCGGAGACATGTGGAAAATCGCTCGCGGCTCAAGATACTCAACTACAATCATCCAGATGGCTGCGGTCACTGGCAAGATTAGTATACACAGATTTGTAAACTTAAGTGTGGAACCATTTGCGTGACGATGAACTTTAACTGGTGTCAAACCAAAAAACTGGCAGACCAACAGAAATGGTCGAATTATGTCGTAAATGGATTTGTTCATGATTTTCGCGACTTTAAGGGAGCACAAATGCGATCGCTTTTACGTTGCGGTAAGGACTGTCGAAAACGTCCTTCTAAACTCCTCTGAGAAGGCAGAGGTTTTGTCCATAACGACAATTAGCGAAAAATTAATGGAGGGTTGGAGCATAAAAGTATGTGCAAACAGTGAACTCAATCAATTATCTTTGCATTATAATTGGTAGAGCCATTTAATTATACTAAGTGTTTCCTTACAAGACTGCCATACATCATTCATGAATGAGTTTACTTGTTAAATTATAATTGTTTACTGATCTCATTAACCTGGTGTTACTATGTGTAAAGATATTTTTCAACGTTTTATAAAGAAAAATTATACGGTTTTAGGAACTGCAAATTATTTCGTTTCAAAGTTTTCAAAAAAATTCACATATAATGAAATTAAATCGAACAACATATTTTATTCGAGTTGTTAAATGCTTTTGGATTTGATTTAATATAAATTTGGTATAACTAATAATTAAACAAATTTTCATTAATAATTTTTTTCAATAAGTTTATTAAGTTCAGTTGAATCCGTTCTTTAACTGACAACTAATACAACGAAATGCCAAAGATCTCTTTGAGAATGCAATCAGTTTGGTATAAGTTATGGAAATGGGAAGCTTATTGAATCGAGAATTGCGCCCGACCACTGCTTTTACCTTTCAAATAAAGCTGCAGTTTTCAATATCGAACGTTAATATATATTTGCATAAATTGTATATCTTTTATCTATAAAAGAAAACCATCATCTAAACTCTGGGACCAAGAGGATGCAGTGTTTCGTTTTAATATTATAATGCGGTCGAGCATGAAAATTTACAATTTCGCAAAGCTGCAGCTTCATCGATTAATGCAAATGGAATATTAGTTGAGAAAAGTTTACAATATTTTTAAAATCAATTTTACTGTGCTCTTTAATCTTATCTTATTTAATCAGAAACACTCAAACTTTAATAGATATTGGTCTGTGCTGTACTAAAATACAAATGAGGTAAATTAAGAAACACGCCAAACACTCGCAATAGAATTAGACATAACTAATTTCAATTGAATGCATTCATCGCAAATTCACCACAAAGTGCCAAATTTGCAGAACCATTCAGCACGGACGGCCTCATGGTATTTGCTTGTAATTCAATTGCGCGGTTGGCACAGAGGCGGCATGGCTATGTAGTTTCCTGATGGCAGACAAATTTGCAGATAAGACTATGTACACATAAATTGGCATCCTTATTATAATCTATATAGACGTCCCAATCGTTCATTACTCTCGTAGGACATACAAGACATTCATGCTAACTAATTTAAGTTCATGTTGGGATGCAGTATTTAATTATATTTTAATTAAAAAATCAATAAAAAATTCGCAAACTTTTTTTCAAATAATATTGATCGATTAATTTGACCATGCTTAACGGTTCCTGGATGTTTACTATGCAGACGGTATCGATAACTTTTTGTATTACAAATATTTAGTATCCAGTACTCGTTTCTATGCCAGTACTCAATAACAGGTAAACATATTAACTGGATTTTTTCTTCGTCAATTAATAATATAAGAAACAGAAAAACATTTAAATGCATTAGCATCGTTTAAATTTATATATATATATATATATCTATCTGCATAGTCTATACATTAAATTTATACTCAAGTATTGGGTACCTAAGTACTAGGTATTTGCTGCAATCAAACATTAACACCAAAATGCGTCAGTAAACTATTAAT
>JANSTS010007208.1:0-14192 GCA_026546915.1 Sylvicola fuscatus
TTGAAAATAGAGTTTTTTCTGCTACATGTAAAAAATATTACTTTTTGGTTAAATTTCTTTGCTTGAGGACACATCTAGGCTGTCCCTGCCGCGTGTATTTGATATCAATTTAATCAAAAAAAGTTTTTTTATTCTTTATCTTTCAATTTTAATTTACAGATCGTTGTTATTATATATAGCAACGAAGAGAAAGCATCTCGCAATTTTGCAGATCATTCCTACTGTTAAAATAATGGAGATGTCTTAACTGTACCTTTTCGGTTTTTTGGAATTTTGGTAGCACGGAGCCTTAAGCATAATAATATAACCAAAGAAAAATATTTTTAAATTGTAACAAAAAAATACACTATTTTTAAATTAAAATCTTAAAAGAATTTTTTTTTGACCGTGGCAGATTATCAATTCGTTTGTCTCACTAAGAACTTTATTAGTTTAGAAGAAATAATTGTGGAAAAGTAAACCACTTTCTAGATAGCAGAGCAAAACCTTTTTATATCAACAACAAAAATCGTTTTTTATGCTCAGAAAAGTTTTTGGTCTCGTTAAGGCCTGCAATATTGTAGAAGAAATAATTTTAAAAAAAACAAATCTGTATTTGACCTTGAAAATTTATGTTAGTGACCTTGACATATTTTATAAAATTGATTGCCTTCCTGAGTTTTATAGTTATGTAAAACATTATGATACCATAATTATAACTATAGAGGATTTCGAATTTTAGGCTGTAAATAAGTAAAAAAAAATGTTTTGGGTTCGAAATTCAAATTCTAATTTTTTTTCCTAAACCTATCCTGAAATGACCCTCGTATTCTACGAATTTATTGTTTTTAATAAAGTTGAATTGGAATATGAACCGACTTAACACATGATGGCTAAATTACAACTAAAACAAATTCATTAATTTCAATAAAACATCATCAAATAACGGCCAATACTTTTTAATAAAACAGCAATTCTACACATATGATTGTGCATCGACAGAAAGTATGTTGCATTTGTTTGTGAATTTAAAATAATTTTCACAGATAGAACACAGCAAGAACTGACTGAATTAGGCAATACGGCATCTTTTTAAAGGCAATAATTATCTCAACATGCATTCTGATCCCATAGATCGTTTCGGCAGTCACATATGTGGATTAAATTAAATTCTGTTGTTTGTATAATATATAAGATTCCATACACAAGTATGTGTAGAGTGATGCTCTAAAAATATGTTTATTAATATTATTGTTTAATAAAATTTGAATACTGAAAATTAGCAATAAATTAACTAAAAGTGATGAAAAAAACATGTTAAGGCCGGAATACACTTGTTGATAGCTGCATCATTTTGATCGTCATTTAAATGGCAATGTTGAAAATTTTCATAGGTTAAAACATAAGCTTTGATTGAGCTTAGAAACACGGCGACCATCGTACTGTAAAGCTCGAAACACACATAAGGTTTTAGGTAAGATAATCTTTTTTCACTAATCTGGGCTATTCACACATGCGCTGTGAGATAAAATTTGCTAGACTTTAGAATATATATGTCAGATAATTGATTTTGTGAATTGTTTATAATTGCAGGCCCATTATTTTCAATATAAAGTAAACATTGTAAGGGTATCATACTGCCAATAAGCTAAGATCATCCGATCTAAAACCTTGTCTTATACTCTTGAATTTAGAATTTTAAATACAGTACGTACAAAAGTAGTTGTACTGTATTTTTGCGAAATAAAAATGGTCACCGTAACTATACAGGTAGATATTGAGTTGAGCATCACACTTGCCCTTCTGGTAAATACAAATAGACTTTCAGTAATTGAAATGATAGAATAAAAAAACCGAGAGTAGACGTATTCTACTTTTTTTTAATTGGTTTTGGTGGCTTCTCGTCTAAAAAATAAAGAAAATATAAAAGTTAACAAAAGTGTTCAATTAAACCAATGCATTCATTGCATTGGGATTACCATCATCATCTTCGTCGAACTCTTCTTCATCAAGATCGTCGATCTGAAGGAATTCATCGTCGTTTTCAGGGTCATCAGCATCTGCCAAATCAGCCAAATCATCGCTATTCTCCTCGTTATCTTCCGGCTCAACTTCAATATCTGGCACCAGATAGTACTGCAACGGATTTGGCCAGATGTCGTCTTTTATGAGCTCAGCGATTTCATCATTAACTGGATCACTATTGTCAGTGAACCAATCGAAGAATGTTTTGAATTCCAACGCACGTCTTCGACGGTTCCCCATTTGCTGTTTCAGACGCATCTCCTTTGTCATGTTCTTTCCATCCTTCCATTTAATGCCGGTACTGCATGATGTAGGTCCATCTAAATGAACATCAGTAGAATATTTACAAAAAATTACTTTTCCAAATGCATCTTGTGAACTTACTCTGAGCGTTCAAGCAGAATTCTTTAGTGATGATTTTGTCCTCAAAATAAGGATTCTCCTTGAAATGGAAATGAAGGCGATATCCCGATTTGATGTCCTCGAAATCTTCAACGTCTAACATTGTCATGTACTGCAGGCACTCTTCTTCCTCTTCCTCTAGAATACCAGAAATCTGAGGATGATTTATAAACTGAAATACAGACGAAAGTGACATTAATTTCGTTTATTTTTTAAGGTTCAAAATATATTTTTTATACCGAGATGACCCAGAAATTTCGAATCCCCTTGATGAGCTCGTTCCGCTTCTCGTAAAATGGTTTACGAAGTTTGTTGAATTTTTGTTCAATTTTGATTATTTCCTCGCTAGCCTTCTCGTTTAGATCGTCAATTTCATTTTGACAATTGTCAATCTGCAACAAAGCCTCGGACTCCTCCTCATTAAGACCGTCATCTACCTTTGGTACTTTTTTTGGTGGCGCCGTCGCCATCGTGATAATCTATTTCGTTCTTATTGTTTTCTGATGTTACAAAAGCTTATTGTTTTGTCAAAATTTTGTTTGGTTATACAATTTGGAGATCCTTTGTAATGCTGCAAAGCCAAAAACAGTTCGTCAATTTTTTTCTCTCTCAAAACGAATTTTAAACACGATTTTGTTTTATTAAGCAATTATGCTTATTTCGTCGGTGCACAAAACATCAAAATTATGTTTTTGGTTTATATGGTTGATCTCGCCTTTATTGCGGGTGTATATTATCGGCTTCGGGTTTCTAAACACTTATCTAAATTATGAAACATTAACTAATTTATATACAACTAAAAACTGACATGTAGAAAATATATGGGTCCAATTATAGCCATATAGTAGCCGATACATATATCTGCAACAGCGTTACCCCAATTAATTTATAATTTGTATCTACCCACGCCAAAAACCGTTTTAGTTATATACGTACCAACCAGATAGGATTTTTTTTCTCATTTACTACCCTGTACTCTTGTTATCCGACATTTTTGACAAAAAAATCTAATGATGAGGAAACACGTCGAGAAAATTTAGTATGTTGTGTAGTTATATACGTGCAACACATAGATGTATCCGTCAGCATAGGAATTTCACCAAAAAGTAATATTTTTTACAAGTAGCAGAAAAAACTCTATTTTCAAATCAAAATCGTTTTTTGACCTTGAAGTAATTGTTCTTTCACCTTGGCACATTCAGCAAAGTTGTTAGTGTAGAAGAAATATTTGTCAAAAAAATATAGTTTTATGTATAGCAGAGCAAAACCTCTTTAACCAAACCTAAAAATCGAAATCCTTTATCATTATGGTACATAATTATAGAACTCATCAAGGCAATCAATTTTATAAAATACGTCAAGGTCATTAACATAGGGTCATAATCAAGGTCAAATACCGATTTGACCTTTTATATTGTAGGCCTTAATAAGCAAAGGGCTTTGTTAAACATGTCAAGGTCCAAAAAAAAAATTGCTTCAAGGTCAAACGTATTTGTAAGAAAAACTCGATGTTTTTGTTAATAGAAAGAGGTTTTGCTCCGCTGTACGTAAAACCGTTTATTTTTCAACAATTACTTCTTCTATGTTACATTATTGAGACTAACAACTTTTTTAAATGTGTCAAGGTCAAAAAACAATTACTTCAATATTATTTTATATTTTATATTATTATTATTTTGTTAGTTATTTTTGTAACTTTTAGTAGTATATTAGTAGGTTTGCTAATGAATTACGGATATACTTTTTAAAAAATAATAATAATAATAATAGTAGTACATATAATGATGGATAACCTAAAAGTTTTTTTTTCGATCATTCATTAGGGATTAATTATATTTAGAATATGTGATGAAAGATGGTTTTCCCATAAGTAAATGCAGGAATTTTTGAAAGAAAATGTTTATTGAACATTTATTTCTTGTACTTAATTGTACATGGCTAAGTTTTATTGTCTTGTATTTATAAAAAAGTTAATTTAAATCGCCGAAAAGTTCCGATTTGATGGAAAAATGGGTGTTTTCATTTCTAAATGCAGAAATTTTTGACAAAAAATGTGTAGTTGTGTAGATGTTTATTTGCTTTTTTGCGGTTTTTATCATTTACCATATATTTGATGATTAAAAAAATTCACAATAAAAATACTAAAAAATTTTACAACTCCTATTAGAGTGTAAATCCTTCACTCGACAAAGACACTACAACTTGTGTAGTCTTTTAATATTCAGTGGCGAAAATTTATTTTTCATTACTTTTGTGTATCATTTTTCTATTGTGAAATATAATCTTAAATTTTTTTCATACGTATTTGTATAAGATATCACATATCAAGGTGTGCAAAGATAAATTACTTTTAATGTTATAAAATTTGAATGGTAATGTTTTTAAAAATGTGACGAATGTCAAAAGACGCGTACAATAAAGTTGTTCAACATAAGTAAAAATTAAGAAAATTTTCGTAGCCAAACAGGGAGAAATTTTATAAAAAATCTAGTTTTTCGTTAATAATTTGAAAAATAAAATACTTTTTAGGTTATTAAATTTGAGCGGCTGAGATTTGGAAAAAGTGACATACATATGTCAAAAGCCTCGTAAAAGATGTTGTTTAACATAAGTATTAAGTCGGAGCCGTTTTCGAGATTGTGCAAAAAATTATGGTTTTTCGTCTAGAACTTGACCTTGGGAAAACAAAAAATTGTGTTTTTAGATAATACGATTTTACACGATATACTCCAATTTGGTTATGAGATATGCGTGTTCCAAACGAACGAACGAACGGACGGACGAACAGTTTTTCTAGAAAATGTGTTTCTGCATCTGCAGAAATTTTTCAAAAAAAAAAGATTACGTATATTATCGTCTTCTCGTTTTTTGTATGAACACATATATGAAAAAAAAAAACACATTTATTGTTCATGTTTGCAAGTAGAAATATCGATCGAGTAATTTTCATTTGAATCACTAAAAAGACAAAATTCAGTTCTTTAAATGACTTAGATATAACTAAAAAATAAAAACAACAACTGCAACAAGGATTATATATTGCTCGTGTGAACAATAGCTATTATATATTAAGTATATATTTAAAATTGTCAGTCTGACACACATAATATTATATAGAATATACATCTGTCCAAAAAGATATATATACTTTAGAAATATATTTTCTGGTGCAAGACTGGGAAAAGAAAAACATATTCTTAATAAATTATTATCAGCGTACAAATTACAATAGAAATTGGTTTTCGTTTTTCCGTAAATATTGTGTTGTTAGGTTGTAACTATTTTTTATATCAATTACTTTTAAAGGCACCAAATATTTAACCCGTATTCATTTACGTTTGCAAACAAATATAGTCGGTATTTTCTGTTGTGTCCGGCGTGGAAAATTAATTTGAAATTTTCGTGAGCGCAAATAAGAAAGAAAAAAAAAACGACGAAGAAGAGAAAAGGAATTTCAGGAAAGGAAGGAACAGAAAAGTGTGTAGAATTGTTAAGGAGACACATCTCTTTGCCTCCGCGTCTATAATTAGAGCCGCTACTTTTTCTACATTAATGTGCATAAATTGACGAAGTATCTGATATCGTAATTATCACCTTTATTGAGAAAAAGAAAGGATTTATAGAATTAGTGAAGTAAGTGCTAACAAGGAAGCAAAGGAGAAGGTCAGCTCTAACAAATGCACTGGATCTTCTCGTTTAGAATTGATTTACATTAAAGTACGTATAATACACTAATTTTATAAAAATGTGAGTTAGAAAATTGCAGGGAATTACTTCATTATTGAAACAGTTCTAACTATATGGGTAATTAGTTTCGACGATAATTATTCGTTGGCCAACTAGTTGAAGTCACATTGGCCGCTCTTGAGGAGCCAGGCAGAAAGATGCGGACTGTTCGATCTTAGGACAGATCTCGGGAAGAAATTCATCATCGAATTATGAATTTTACATGTTTAAACATCGGACCATAAATTATATTGTGTCCGCGAATAGATACCAAACAAACATACTCAACAGATAAAAATAAATTACACACTCGTCGGCGGCGTGTGCGAATGGTTCCGCTGCGGGCTGGCGCATTGTGATTTGTGAATTGTGCTCCCTTCGCATACGCACACTTTGCCAAACATGTAACATGAAAGCTAGTAATTAGCTTTTGCATGTGTAGCGCCGCGCCGCGCCGCTGGCATTGCGGTAAGAAGTGTGCACTGTGTAATGTGTTATGAGTTTAATGCTGTAGTCGCTGGATTCAAAGTCGTGTATGACCGCGCATTACAGGCCACAGGCTGCGGTGTCATCGCATTGTTGGTCCGTGGCGCTGCATCACGCATGTGTGCGAGTTGGTGACGAGCACCAACTCGCACACACGCTCTTCCTTGCATATAAACTAGGTGTGTCAGATAGCGGCAGTTGCCATACAACGCTACCCACACCACACACACACACACATACACACACAATACACACGCACACGCTGGCAAGGCAGAAGCGCGTTTATACGCCACCACCCTTGGCACATGTCCCCAAACGGCCCGACACCATTCATCAGCCACCCACAGACCATGCCAACTGCCGAATGACAAATCTTGGGTTTGGAGAAAGCCTTACTTGACGTGGATATCATTAGAATTGCACAAATTTTATTTTTATGTGAAGATTGTAGTAGTTAAAGAAATATCCTGACTTGTCTCAACTGTTATTGAAAGTACACTGTAATTGCGAACTGCCAAGACAGAGAAGCATTTAAAGTGCTAGACAAAAAAGACAATATGGAGTACTCAGTATATATACTCTTGTTAAACAAGGTTTTTGACAAAAAAAAAATCTATATGAGGAAATACGTTTTGACACCCCCTGAACCCAAAAAAGTAGTCGAGAAAAAATGTCTGTGCTACCAAAAAGAAAGGAAAATAATTTAATCGTAAAGTAATCTTTATTACATGTAGCAGAAAAAAATCTATTTTCAACTCATAAAGATTTTGACTACAGTAAAGTAGAAAAAATAATTGTCGAAAAATAGCGAATGGCAAAGCAAAACCTTTTTATATAAACAAAAAAATCGAGTTTTTCTTACAAAAACCGGTTTTTGACCTTGACATGTTCAACAAAGTTTTTCGCCTTATTAAGGTCTACAATAATGTAGAATAAATAAGTACTGAAAAGTCAACCAATCAAAAGATAGAAAAAACAAATCGGTATTTGACCTTTAAAAGTTATGTTAATGACCTTAATATATTTTATCAAATTGTTTGCCTTGCTGAGTTCTATAATTATGTAATATTGTATAATATGCGTAATTGACTGCTTATTAAAAAAAAAAAAATAAAAAAATTGTAGGATGAATTTTTGAGATAATCCCGAAAAGGTAATTTTTTTTGCGCCATGCCAATGGATCCTTCTCTTAAGGAAACACCAAAAAAAACATATATCAAAATTTGGTTTTAATTAATCCATCTGTTTGCGAGTTCATAGAATTCACAGAAAGACAATATTTGACAGATGTGAAAAAAAAATGTTTTTTTGACTTTGCCAAAAAAAAAATTAAAAATATTTTTTTTATAAATGCCTTCCTACATCACATCCTAAAATTTGGTCATGCCGTTTAGGAGCTATGGTCAAAACGAAAGTACGTACTGACGTACTGACATACATTTTTGGTCGCACAGACACCACTTTTTTGGGTTCAGAGGGTGTCAAAACGTGCTTCCTGATCATTAGATTTTTTTGTCAAAAAAAAACTAGGATAACAAGAGTACATATAATACTCCATATGTTTTTTTATTGAAAAAAAAAAAATAAAATCCGATCTGCTTGGTACGTATATAACTAAACAAAATTAGCCAAAACGGTCCAGTCGTTTTTACTATATATTTTTATATATCTAGATGTCAAGGTATATATAACTTTTCAAGTTCAAATACCGATCTTGTTGTTACGTGTATAACTAAAAATCGTTTTTTGGTGATATTATTTATTAATTTGTCTTCTACATTATTAAAGATCTTATTAACTTAGAGTTTAGACAACTTTGTTGAATGTACCAAGGTCAAAAAACAATTTATTTAATGATAAAAAAAGATTTTGATTTTCTTTAAGGATAAAAAAAAATGTTGAGTTGAAAATAGAGTTTTTTCTGCTATTATACATGTAAAAAAAATTCTTTTTGATTAATTCCCTTGCTTAAGGACATAACTAGGATTTATACGTATATAACTATTACGCCGGCTCTCCCTTCCTCGTTTTTTTTTAACGCAAGCGAGTTTTTTCCGTCTCTTAATAGTTTTGACTTTTGCCTTCAATAACCGCTCAGTATTTGGAATATACAGGAGGATAATTCGTCCTCTATCTTTTATATCTACACGTGTGTGTTCTAGTCTGGCCAAGAGATGACATTTGCGAAAAAGGCTAAAGCATTTCTTTGTGTTGTCATATCTGCTAAATTCACGTATTCTAACTGGAACTACAAATTAGGACAAAACTTGTATAATATTTAGGATGCTTAAAACAAAAATCATTCGCACAAATGTGTTCTACTGGTAGTTTTTGGGTATTTTAAATATTCAGGATGCTGGCCGATTCCCGAGGCACCGGGAGTCAAGAATCATATGTACCATGTTCAGATCAAGAAAAAAATCAAAGAGCAGTCTGACAATATTAAGTAATATTCATCAGAACTGCAAATTCAGAGCGAAAAATCGGCGGGATCTACAAATATCATAATATGAAGGGTGGTTTTGTTAATGAAAACACTAATAATTCAAAAAATTCATTTTTTGTTCATTATTCAGATTAAAATAATCTGCTGCTTATACGCACTGAAAGGAGTCAAGTCATACGATTTCTTAGTTAGTTGGCATTCATATAAGTATATTTATTTGCCTGCATGCAAATGTTGGCCTGGGCATTATCAATAGCCGGGCAAATAATATAAATTCAATAATACAATCCACACATCAAACGGTTTTATGAAAAGAATGTAATTGCACTTGTGGATGGTCGCCACTTCAAAAATTGTTTAAAACTGGGGGCCACGATGTGTGTTCCAACTTCCAAGCAACATGATTGGATGAAGAAAGGAGAGTTAAACCAAATGTTGGAGTCTCTAATTTTATTTTGTAGAGTAAAAGTTTTAAATAGCCGTTAATGCAAATAATCCAATAATCGGTCTTAAAGAAGTTGAAAAGTAACAACCCTTGCAAGGGAAAACATAACACATTTATGGTAGATATATGAACTATTGCATACGTTACTGCGCTCATCGTTGACGTCATTGTGATAAGCGCTTGGTCGCAGCGTCAAACTGCACAAAATCTGCTCCTTTCAAATTTCCCCTCGAAAGTGGAAAACATGTACGAACACACTCGACCTCTTGAGAGATTCATAATCCTCATTCTTAACTCTGAAGTGAGTAAAAATAAATTATTAGTTACAATTCGATAATAAGTAATAATAAAAAAAACACGCGGCAGGGTGGGCTTTATTAATCTTTATTACGTGTAGGAGAAAAAACTCTATTTTCAACTCAAAATCGTTGTTTGACCTTGAAGAAATTGTTTTTTGACCTTAGCACATTCAGCAAAGTTGTTGGTCTTAATAATATCTTTTATGTATAGCAGAGCAAAACCTACGCCCTCTATTTTTTTTTGGCAAATAATGCTTAATTGACAGCTTATAAACATATTGAAAAATTTAAAAAATTGTAGTATGAATTTTTCAGATAAACCTGAAAAGGTAATTTTTTGGCATCATGCCAATGGATGACTTTGAGAGTGATCTTGAAAAACTAAATTAGTTTGTCTTAAAGAAATACCAAAAAAACATATATTAAAGTTTTAATCAACCCACCAGTTCGCGAGTTATATTGTAATTCATAGAAAGACGACAATTGACAGATGTAAAAAAAAACTTTTTTTTTTTTACTTTAACTTTACCAAAAGAAATAATTTAAAAAAAATTCAAAATACGTTTTTAAATAAATGGTTTTCTACATCACATACTAAAATTTTGTTAACTTTGGTCAAGCCGTTTAGGAACTAGAGCCAAAACGAACGTACGTACGGACGTACTGACATACAATTTTGGTCGCACAGACTTTTTTTTTCTTGACAACTTTTTTGGGTTCAGGGTGTGTCAAAACGTGTTTCCTCATCATTAGATTTTTTTGTCAAAATCCTTCGATAACAAGAGTACATATACTACCCTATATGGTTTTTTTGGTAAAAAATTCCGATCTGGTTGGTACGTATATAACTAAAAAAAGAATATGAATGATGAAAAAAGGAGCTTTTGCTTAATTTTTTTTTAAACAATAGAACATTTTTTTTGTTTTTAGTGTTTTTAATTGCATTGAATGTATTGAAGTTGAAACTCTAAAGGAAAGAAATGCAAAAAGAAATGAATAATGAATGTCAACGTAAAGATGCGTTGCGATCGCTCGTTTTCCGCATTGAGTCAACGTCAACACGCATTGACACACAAAGTCACAAAGTGTGGCAGTGTGTCCAAAATCCTACCTAGCGCATGAGTGACGAGTGTGCTGCATGTGACTATCGCCTAAGTCGTCCGTTGTCAGTCGTGTGACGTAGTGTACGCGTTATCGTACAAGTTTCAGTTTACACACGCTCGTCGCTCCTTGAGGTGAATTTACACGCACACACTCACACACAAGTGGTGTTGCTCGGCGTTTAGTGCTCGCTGTTACAACGTTTGAACTGAAAACCTTACAATAGCGCCGCACCACAGCCCACAGGCCTGACGCGAGACTTATCGTCGCAGTCCCTTTTCGAATTTCGAAGCGCAAGAAGAGGACCGACATTTTTACACACTACACAAGTAATAAACTAGCAACTAACTAGCAAATAAAAAAACAACAAATTGTGTAGAAAACGAAAAGCGACGAAACATCATACACACATCTATATATACATTACAACATATATATATTACATGTAGAAAAAGTCAAAATGGCCGCCGTGTATCGTCTCTCGTTTAGTGCACAATCTTACTGAAAAATCGCCCGTATTAACTGTAAAAGTCGCTATTAGTCCGCAGTGAAGAATTGCTGTTGTTTTTTTTCTGTTGTTGTGTTGTGTGTTGTGCACAATTAATGTCGCAAAAAGTGCACTCCTAGTGGGTGAATTAGAGTGTTGTTCGTGTAGTGCAGGCTGGATAAAAATTCTGCAAAAGTACGCGAAAGGAAGGAAATTCCAAGAAAAAAATCGTAGGGCCGTGCACATGAGTGTAGTGATTGCAAAAATTGCAGGGTCATTAGAAAAGATTGTACAGTAGAATCTCTAGCCGCCGCAGCAGCACCACCGAGCACCTCGGCCGCCACCACCTCCAGCTACCACTCGTATATAACTTTTGTTACTTCTCCCAGTTTTTTCTTCAATTTAGCTCATTTAAATATTTCAATAAAACAAAGGCGAGCAAGAGGGCTTCGCTTGCAACTGGGCTGGCTAGTTGCCGTTCTTCTTGCTGTGTCCCTAACAGAGTATATTCGGGGTAATCAGCACCAGGCTGTCTGCCAATTCCAATTTTCAAAAGAAAAGAAATGAAAGAAATTTTTTTTCTCTATAGATTGTTGTAGAGCAATTGGAGCTGCGAATATATCGTAATTGGTCTAGTAAATTGTTTGCGTGTGTGTGTGTGTGTGTGTTTGTGTGCGCAAGTGGAAAACCGATATCGGATATCTGGAGCGACTGGTACTGGAATTTCAATATACACATTTTTGCAGTGCCCATCTTATAAAAAAGGCATATCATTGATTGCATTCAATTAGCGCAATATTGTGTAATTATACGAGGTGTCCATTTATCATAACTATTTGTGCACTTGTCGTTAAGTGCGTAATATATAGAACGAAAGAAAAACAAGAAACAAACTTATTATTAGTGAAAAAGATAATTTCATTATTTAAATAAACAGAATAAAATTGCTAGAAACGAATGAGCCACTGACAGATTGTGTGTGTGTGTGTGTGTGTGCGATAGAGAGAGAGAGAGAGGAGAGAGCGTTTGCATGCAGAGACTTAGACCTGTGAGAGTATTGGTGATAAGTCGTGCGTTTGTGTGCGCCAACCCACCTTACATTCCAGCACCACTCCGATTTCGTAGTGTCTCAAAGCGCTCTTGGATGTTCTTGTTCTTGACTATGACTGATTTGTAGTTTAAAAATTCATTAGTTCGGTTAATTGCCCTACATTTACGAATGTAGAATTCCATAAGGGGGTTCAGACAGCTACCAGCTAACCACTATAAGCAAGAAAACATATAAAACGTGAAGAAAAGTGAAGTGAACACTTTTCATAAATAAAATGGGAAATTATTAGATCAACTTTTTGGGGGTCGAGGTTCTCGCCGGAATCAAGTGTATTTTGTTGTCATCATTGATATTTCATATTGCCCGTTTGTTGGATGCTGATTCACTTTACAAACTACCATCGCAATAGTAACACGTATCATGTTGTGGTAACACTAACAAACCATTTTAATGACTCGACAGTGGAAAAAAACTTACTTACTTACTTACTGGGTAGAAACTATAGAAACGTCAAGAAATTATTAATTAACAACCAAATCAAAATCTTGATGGACATTTCATTCGTCAGTGAGATGAGGTTTTAAGATGCATTATTTTAAACTATCGGTGATAAGAGACAGAGGTGTCTCCTTCAAAATTATCAATACGACTTAGATTTACAGACTGAAAGAAGTGTTTGCAGTTGTACAGATCAATTTATCGGCTATACATCGCCACTATATAAAATGTATTTTACGCTTACTTTAAATTAACGTGTATAGAAAATGAAATAAATGACAGTTAATGTCATATTATCAAGTTTTGAAATTGAATAACAAAAAAAAGAGAAGAATTCAAAATTTTTGAAAGTAAAAAAAAAAAACAATTTAATTTTTAATGTGGCGCAATTGATGCGGACAACCAAACCAAATTTTTAAGAATATTTTATTTTAGATGAAAGAGTAATTTCAGGGGTTGATAACAACCGAAAAAAACATATTTAGCATTGATTCGTGTGAGTTTTTGTATTTGTTTAAAGAAAAAAATTGTATCTGTAAATTAAGAAACCTCCTTTTTTTTAAATTTAAGCTAATGAATTTTTTCGAAATACAGTTCACTTGCGGAACTGCGAACACCGCAAAAAAAAACATTAAATACTTTTAAAAGGTTCGCTTAGTTAGGAAGCCCTATTAGTGAACAGCGTGTAATAAATGCTTTCCAGTTGGAAATTCATAAATACGTTTAGATTTTGTATTTTTATAGTTTGGGGACTCAGACAGTGTATGGTTTCCTATTTTCGATGCACAAAAATAAAAAAACATTTTCTTACAATATAATTAATATAATTTTTTTACCGGTAACAGTAACACTTTTATCCTGAATTTGTGGCATTCGCAAAGTGACGACGCGATTTTTTTTTTTTTAACCATGCAACGGTCTAAAAATCATGGAATTTCTGTTAGTAGTTTTAAGTACTTTGTTAATATAATAATAATTATATTGGGTGAATTAGGAATGAGTGCGATATTGGTTCAAGTAATAGTCAGTAGTTATTGTAAATTGAAAGTTGACCTTCGTCAACATGTGTTGAGTTTTTAAAAACAGCAATAAAATTTTCAAAAAAGTTTCGTGTCCAAACGAATTGGTATGCGAGTGCAAAGCAGTTCCGTGAAATTAATTGAATTCACAATCGATTCACTGCGGTGGTAAACTATCTATATATATAAAAATCAATTCAAAAAGTGATGTCTGTTTTTAACTCGAGA
>JANSTS010007210.1:3692-14166 GCA_026546915.1 Sylvicola fuscatus
ATAATTAAAATCATTGTTTTTCCGTCGGCAAAATATTAAATTTTCCGACGGACTACGCAATTTCTAAAGTTGTACAGTCAATTGAGAATGTAGAAAAGATACTTGAACGAGTATTTTAACGAAATAATAAAAATAATTAACAATAAAGTTAAATTCGCGCGATTCCACGTGTTCCGTTGCAAAATGCATTTAAAGTATTTTTACGTAAAACCAACTCAATTTTCAAGGTCAAAATATTATTTTTCGGTTTTTACAAATTTATGACAGTTTTAATTTTACAATTTATTAGTTTAAATTGGCTGAAATTAGCCCAATACGTAAAATAACGGAAAAACCTTAAAAAAAACCTGTTAAATGTTGCTAAAAAATAACGGTAAAACACAATTAAAGAGTTTTAGCAATTTGCAACAATTTTTTTTATAATTTACAAAACGTGTACATAACGTTATAGAACATTGTTAAATGGAAAAAATAAATTTCAAACATCGTTAAAGAGATTTTTTTCTTCGAACTTACAAGTCAAAATTTGTTGTTAAAAGCTTAAAGTAAAAAGCTCAAGTCCAAACTTTAAAAAATTGTCCAGGAAAGTAAACATTTAAAATAAAAATATTGAATCATTCAATTCATAAAATGTATAATGACTTAAACAATGGGTTCACTATTTCCGATTGCCCCATTGCATTTGGGTAATCCCATTAAAATGTGATTAAGTAGACAATGGAGAAGTGTCACATATTGTTTGTCACAAAACAAGAATCAGTCTGACTGGGTGTCATAACAAAAGGGACTCCCGTGAAGTAGATGCGACTGACAGGACGACAAACGAAATGCTTGCACGATGACCTTCTAATCCGCTTAAATAAATATCCCGATTACAATTACTCCGAACAAAAACCCAAACCCCTCCTACGCGATTATGCTTAAACACGAACAAATGCATAGATCTACATATGCTACAATAACATAACATAACATAACATATTCCGTTTGAATGAAGTACCTATTTAATAAACCCCGGCCGGCATTGTCCAAAGGCGAAACCGCACGCCTTTTAGCTCGCCATTGTTAGCACCTTGGCGCGGCGAATGTAACAGGTGTTACATTGTTCCTGCATTGAGATAATTACATTCATTATTAAATAATAAAACAAAAATTCTGGCGTTACTAATTGAATTCACGTGCTTCAGTTCCGATGGACATCAAGTGCCAGTCGACAGCATCCGCGTCCTCAGTGACCACTGAGGATCGCATGGGTTTGACGGCGCTGTGCGGATCCTGTTGCCGGCCAATCTGCGATCGATACATCATGAGGGTGATGGACACGTATTACCATGAGCATTGTCTGCAGTGCCACTCCTGTTCCATGCCACTGATTCACTCCTGTTTCACGAGAGACGGCAAAATCTACTGCCGCGTCGACTATGAACGGTAAGCACATCGCCTTAATATTCCATTTAAGATTAATCGTAAGTGATTTGGATGTCGCAGAATTTTCGCGAAAAACCGCTGCCTTGGCTGTGGCGACAAAATCGGCTCCGACGAACTGGTGATGCGCACATCCGAAAGTGTATTCCACCTGAAGTGTTTCTCGTGCGTGGTATGCGGCATCCAGCTTCGCAAAGGTGAACAGTATGTCATCAAGCAGGGCCAACTGTTCTGTCGGTCGGATTACGAGAAGGAGGTGGAGATGCTGCAGAGTTTTAATGGTAAACTCACACCGACAAGTAGATTGGAAGCAACATTGCTCCTGAATAAAAGATATATATATTCCTCGAACCATTGCAGATGACTTCTACTCGGATGAGATTTACCCCTCGCGGACGGATGGTCGGCGAGGACCGAAGCGGCCGCGGACCATCCTTAATACACAGCAACGGCGAGCCTTCAAGGCGTCGTTCGATATATCACCGAAGCCATGTCGAAAAGTTCGAGAGAATCTTGCCAAAGAAACTGGATTGAGCTTACGAATTGTTCAAGTAAGTTTGTTTTTCTTTCTCTTCGATCTTAGACCAGAAAAATGCGAAGAAAGTCATTTAAGAGCTTTTTTTTAATAAAATCATCTTTTGAAGGTTTGGTTTCAAAATCAGCGAGCTAAAGTGAAAAAGATACAGAAGAAGGCGAACAAAGAGAACAAAAGCGGCAGTGAGACGGAATCACAAGGAGACTCATCATTCGAAGTAGACGGTGGTCTTGGCAAAATTAAGGAGGAAAACCACAGTAATAAAAAAAAACTTTTCTCTCTAGCCCAGAGAAACTGAAATCTTTATGTAACCAACAAAAAAAAACTTTCTTAAAGGCGACACGGAGACGTTTAGCAGCTCAATCGAGGGACACAAACATATGGTGCTTAAGGAGGACCAAGAGGGCGACATAGACTCGAAGAGGGCGATTAATTTATCAAACAACTTTCTTGACTTTAAAGGTATAAACTGTCACCCTGCTGCTAAACTTGAAACCTTTTTGGGTCAAACATTTAAAAGCTTGCATAAATTCCAAAAAAAAGGACGAAAAAAAACTATAAAACAAATGTATTGACCACCTGTGGACATCCTGTGGATATTTTGTATGTATTGATGCGGACATTTTTATGTTTCCGATTACAAACTGCATTCACATTGAAGAAAAAAAAAACAAACTGTACTATTATCCTCCGAGTCCTTCGGTAAAACAATTCAAGGGATCATGTTCATGCATTATTCACGAAACAAAGTTGAATATGTTTTGTATGTTGCTCCCCCCTGCATGTTGTCGAATTATATTGTTTCGTATGTTAGGGATTTGCAGGATTTGAACTGATTTTTTTGCTGTTTTGTATTAAAGGTGATTGTCAGGGATCGGATAATTTACCGCTGAACGCCATCATGGGACTTAGCTACTCGGCGTTTCAACAGCTTATGGCGCCGCTAAATACAGCGCCGCAGGTCCTGAATCCCATTGATCGACTCTACTCCATGCAAAGCTCTTACTTTCGCACGGACGACGGAAAATTCCACGGCAGCGACCACGATCTCGCTAATTAGTTTATGTTTTGTTATCCGCGTACAGAAGCTTGAAGCAGGGTGTTTGTATAAAAATAAATTATGTGCAATTAAAATACAATATTACATATTTTTCCTGTTTTCCTGATTTTTGTTTTGTTAGGAACCTGGCCAACATAGAAAACCTTTGTGAGGCACATGTTTTGAGTCCTTAATAAATATATTATTTCATTTCATTTTCTATCAAAAACGGAATTTTTACGCAAATAATTGTGAGAAGATTCTCCCTGAAGGAACCCCCCTGAGTCCTGAAATCCATCCTTTCGTGCATTCAGAACAAGCACATCCTGTAAACAGATGGACCAATTGTAACAAAATATTCGTATTTGGAGTAAAACTAAACTATTTTCAAATGTTTTTATCCCCCAAGGTCAGTTTAAAGGTCTTTTTACCAAACAAAAGAGTTTTTAATGAGATTTTCTTGATAAAAACTCTGGCTATTGCTAATGTTTTTACATATGTTAAACAACTTTAGCCTATGAATCTTTTGACATATGTCAGATCTCAACTGATCACATTTCATACCCAAAAAATATTCTTTAAAGGTCAAAATAGCATAAAGAAAATTTTTAACGTAGAAAATCACACTAAAAATTGAACTTTCTTTGATGGAAGCGCTATAAAACGTCGCAATGGCCCTCCCTGCCGCGTGTTTAATGTTTTTAGTTTTTATTGTTTGAAACGCACTTTTACAATTGAGGCGATACTTTTTCAAGAAATTCAAAACAAAATAAAGTTCTTTTGCGAATTCTCACAGTTATAGAAAACCCCCTCCAAAAGTCCCTGTCAATTGGTGAAATGGCCCACCGAAGATTATTAAAAGAAGCTAATCCCAATATCATAGACTGGTGCCACGCGACACTGTTTGCCGTTAGCTGCTAAACAATAAAATGAATTTTCAATAACTGAGGCCGTTCATCCGTACACATTTAATGCTCGCAGCATAAATGAGTTAGGGGGTGGGCACCATGCAGCCACGTGCCGCCACTATTTACAAATTGTTGCCATTCAATAGATATTCTGTTCTGATGCAAGTTCACGAGCATATAAAGATGATTACCTGTAGATAGTCGCAAATGATATTCATTTGGTTGCAGGGGATTAACAAGTTTTAAAAGAATCGACGGCACGTGTCGGATCGTCGGTGGACACGCGATACAAACATGCGATAAATGCCAAGAAATTATTTAGATTTTTTTAAATTACACTTGTACAATTGTACAGGTTCAAATGCCCAGAAAATCGTAAAATAAATGCATAGAAATTAAAGAAACTATAAAATTCGCGGAATTCAGGACTATGAATGTATTGAATTTAATACTTTTGGATTTCCGCCTATAATTCCTTATTGCTCATCACTCCTCGTCGAAAGGATGGTTTGTTAGATGGCAGGAATGTTATGCTCACATAAGCTCGACGAATAAATCGCTTTTATATAACATTCCTTTCTTTAATTCGCATTTAAAGCAAGTGTTCACTAGAAACTGCCGGCACATTGAATGTATGCACAAAAGGGATCGTTACATAGGGGATGGAGCATTTCAAATATGTTCAAGGGGTTGCTAACAGTTTGAGCAAGACATTCAGCTGCTTAATAAGCACAGCAAGCTGATTTTTTTCTGCATTCAAGGATTCCCTTCAAGGATCTCCATCTTTGTTGAACATTAAATCATTAGTTATCGGGTGCGAATCAGGTACCCCCGATCACGAAGCTTCGACCTGACGAAAAGAAAGTTATTTAGATTTTGTTTTTAAGTCAGTAAAACGTGACGCGAAGCTGGATTCCCTGTCTCCATTTTGCCTGTAATTTTGTGGACATTAGAAAAATGTGTCACCCTCGGTTCCAATTCATCGGTGCCAACAATATGCTTTGTGGAAAAGGCATCGGGTAGGTGAACGGCCCGGACAAATTGAGGGTGACAACTGACACGCCAATCAAGACAATATCAGTGTGGCTTTTCCACCCCAATAAGCGAGTTTAACTCGATGCCCAACGACACTCAGACTAATTTCACAATCGACAAAAAAATTCCGACGTTAGCGAATCTTCATTGTACTTGCCCAACATCGTTAGGAATCTTGTTTAACGGTAGTCAACTGAATTTAGGGGATGCAAGGATCAACACCGCGCCCTGACGGCCCGAATCAAATCAATTAATCACACGATGACGTAATGATTGCGTGATTTATATAATTTGTTTTTGACGTGGCGGAGCGGGCGTTGCACGTGTGCGCCAGGACTCCCACTTGCAACGCTGATGCATCTACAATACATGTTATTGCAGCTTTGTGCACTTGCTCGACTGTCCACTCAAACAACAACACGACCGATGAACATGATGAAATTGCATATTGTTGCATATTTAAGTGCATCGGGTAAATATGCGTGCGACGTTTACAAAGCCACCGGACATCCGCTTCACGTGCTGCTATGCGATTTGATACTTCAAACTGATGCTGTGTGGTGGGGATGCACTGAATCCACTTCAGCCCCCTCATGCATGCAGGTCAGTGGCAATGCAATCGTATTGTTTGATGCGTTTATTGGATGTTAATTGATTTTGTGGTCTTGTTGGACACAATGTTGAGTTTTTGATCACTGTTGCAGTTCACGTTAAAAAAACGATATGCTGTAGTTTATGTACTCTTGTTGAATGTTATCCGACTTTTTTGACAAAAAATTAAAAAATTTAACGATGAGGAAACACTTTTTGACACCCCCTAAACCTAAAAAAGTAGTCGAGAAAAAATGTCTATGCTACCAAAAATTCCTCCAAGGTCAAACACGGGTTCTAGCAGGAGAATTTTGAAGTCAAAAACAATTCCTTAAATAGAAAAGAGATCCTTAAGTACTTTTTTGACATTAAACTACTCGTATGATTTAATTGTTTGATTTATGACTTAACTTTTGTAAATGCAAAATTTTCAATAAAAATAAAACACTTCTAAAATGTTTTGCATGAAACAATTTATCCCATTAAAGACAAATCGAAATGTAACAATGAATTTGTAACAGGCGTCAATTGATTTTGTCGCCAGACTAATGACGGTGATAACAATTTGTACTGTTAAGGGGTAGGAAAAGTATTTGAATATTGTCTTAAATGTAGACAAGTTGTGTAAAAATTGTTTTTAAAACCTTTTTAACAGCAAAAGTTAAATTTGAATTTTGCGTCATTGCATTTGTGTGTTAACGGTAAATTTAATTAATAATTTTTGAAAACATAATAGCAAGAAGCATTTGTCGGATTTTTTTACCAAAATAAAAAAGGAGGAGGAATTTTGGTGTAAATATAATATATTCAGAATCTCTGGCCATAAATATTGTTCCAATGTAGATGTCAAAAAAAAAAGTATGCAAACATTTAATCAGCACTTGATTCTGTTTACATAAATACCAAGCCGACAGGACTTATCGTAACACACAGCAAATTCAATAAATTTGACGGCTTATCGAGTTATCGTGGTTATCGTACTTATCAATTTATGAATTGACAGGTTGATATCTGTTTCCAGTTGATGTTCTTTCCGATATTTGGACTAATACGTGGCAATAATTTAGCTCGTCAGTCAAGGATCTTTATTTGCACTGCACTTGGCATTAGTGTGTTGTGTTGTCAAATTATAGTTATTAATTTTTTGCTCTTCACCTTTTTTTTTTGCGACACAGTTCCGTCAGTACAAAGTGACAACTGACAATTATAATTAAATAAAACGCTTTTGTGTAACAGTTTTTGGATCAAAAAAAAACTGTCGATTGAATTTCGATTCCATAATTTTTGTCTTTCACTGGTTTGTTAAAAGTTGAAAGTTTAATCTCTGTTCACACATTCATGAGTCACGAATTGAGCCGAACAAGTGGCCGAACTGGCGCAGTGCCACGTGTTACAAATACATTTCATGATGCTGTCGAGGCTGTGGGTATATTTTCCAAATAAACAAAGGCGTATGAGGGTTGCACATTTCATAGAATAAATACGCCAAAATGCTGCGATGTGAGTCGGTACCAATAGGCAATATCGTTGTAAGGGATGTTCGTGTCTCACATTTGTGCAGTCGCGACACGTGGCGGCAATATGTAGCAAAGCGTTTTATATTAACATACATATATCGTCAGTTTGCCCGCGGGAACAATAGAGGCTGCCATTTGATTTGGTTTGCTCTCTTTGTTTACTGTAGATTGGAAAGATGTTTTTGTTTTAGGTATTCCTCGATGAGTATCTGAAAATGTTACTTGGGTCTTTAATTTCAGTCCAAAAAATTTCGCTTTTTAACAACAATTTTAACAAAAATTCTTAATTTACATCGAAAATAAATATTTCCAGTTCAACAAACCTGTTCGACCACAAACCTGCTTAAGTTACAAACCATTTATCAGGATAAAAAAGTCAATCGTACCGATTACGTGTTAAAATTAGTAAATTATACCAAATTTGAAAATAATCTGATGGCACAAACAACAAAGTAGATAAGCAAACAATTGTATGCAAACAAGGGGTGAACAAACAGTAAGTAATTTCGTGTGCAGCGAGTGATTTGTCTGAAACATCTGCTGACGTTCCCATTGTCTAAATGTCTGCTGCATTCTCGGCGTTCCCCGTTATCATTTGTGCGTTCAACAGCAGTATAACAGTGTAGAGATGTCAAATTATTTCGATCGAATCAGTGATAAAAAGTGTTAGATTAGGCACGGATAAAATCAATGAATAGACAAGTTTTAGGCAACATTTAATTGTTGAAGTTTGACATCTGATTTTAATGTTCAACTCGTATCTTTAGTATTGATTTGAGGATATCCTTTTTTACCCGATTTTCAAGCACCTAACAGCAGGGCATTCCAGCTTAAGTTCTTTACCACAATTACTCTCCAGGATCCATCTGTGTACATTTTTACATAAAAAAATGCTTGCCGCTATATGTATAACAGTTCAACCTGTTCCTGTATTCATTACATAAATACTAAAATGAATTCATGGGCACGAATAATCTTTAGCCCCTGAAATCGACAGGTTGATTTGGATTTAATTCCATATGATACCAAAGATGTAACAGATGCCCAAATGACACTAATGCAGAACACTTAATAGTTTGCTTGATCTGACATTTATCCGAATTTTCATGATTCATATTACCAATATTTTCAACAGTAAATCCTTTTCTGAGTTTATTCGAATCCCAATAATTAAAACCTCACTGCAAATTAAATGTCAAAAGTGCGAGGATTTTGACACAGCTTGGGGATGGTGTAAATTCTTCAAATTTCCGCTTCAAACATTTATTTGAATTTGGCAACTTTGTTGGTTTCTTAAGACTTGTATTGTATGAACAAGTGTTTTGTCAGCTTGGGGAAGGTTTATGTGGGTTGAAGACATATACAAACTCTAGCGAACGGCTGTTGTTTCCTGTGTTTTGAAAATCTCCTGCCAAACAATGGGTTTCCACGTGCCAACATCACATTTGTCTGCGATAAAACATATTTTGATCTTTGTAATGTTGATTCTGAACATGTTTGCACTTTGTGAAGTCGCAAAGTTCTATGTATAAGAGTTTTGTGTGCTTTTTTGAGGGAGAGTTGTCTTGTAGTTTCCGTTTCTAATGAGAAAATATCTCGCAATGTGTTGAAGATGATAGCTGCCATTCAACAAATTAGCCCACTTAAATGTTCAGCGCCACAGGCGCATTTTATGAAGAGTCCCTATGGGGGGAAAGGGTTCTTAACAATGTGGTTCCTGTAAGTTGTAATCTATTGACAACTCGAGTGGATGTGATTGTTGGTTTTACTGATCCCTATATTTATTACCTTTTTTGTCCTGTATTATATATTTTTCTGCAATTTTGTTTTCCACTCAACTGTGCCATCTCAAGTAGGGTAATCATTGTTGAAATTCATATATGGATTGTGTACTTACTGACTTGGCAAAAGAACTCTTCATATCTCCTTTTCACTATATATCGACTGAAAGACTTCTGTTTACAACAAACTCAAATGAATTTCGATTTATACAAACAAATACCGTAAAAACTTTTAAATTCTAATTTGCCTCCATTATTGTTCAAATGATTTCCCATTAAAGAGAAATTCCAATCGTGCTGTTCTCACAGTATTTCACTAAAAAAATTCCTGCGATAGCCTTGAGGATGGCAGGCGCGTGTCTATATTGTTTGACGTTGCACACAAAAGAACTTCAAACAAATAAAGTGTATCCATCAGCAAAGGTGCAGGTGATCAGCGCCAGTCAATCATTTGGAAGACAAAGATTTGTCAATATTGACGCCACGTGCTGACCAACTACCATGCAGATTAGCCATCTACCCCTCTTCCAGGATTGTGTTTGATCACTTGGCACGACTTTAAATGCCTCTATAACGTTTATAGGCGTGCAGACGAGCAGAAGTGCAATAATTCCAAGGTTAATAGAGCGGAAAATGTAGTCACGTGTCCTTAAGCATGTGTGTAAATATATTTGCATTTTTTTCTCCATCATATCAACCAAATCCGCATGTGAATCTTCGATTTATTTCAATAATTTCAAATGGTTTTTATATTCCTAAATTTTGTGGTGAATTTGGTGAAAAAAAATTATTGTAGTAATTGCTTTTTCGTACAGAGCAGGTTTCAACGGTACAATTGTAACATTTTATTAATGGGCAATTAACAACCTTTTAAAACCAATTATAATAATAACTGGATAACTATTGGATTTTCGTTTTATTTGGTTTAAAACTGTTTAATTAACCGTCACTTCAATCAATTAATTTAAAGTTATTAAAGCTTTGAAAACCGCTCATAATTCTAACTTAAACACTTCCTAAAACAATTTGTTGAAACCGCTTCAGGTAAAACTATTACGGTACAAACTTTTTTGCATTTGTTGCTAATTAACTCATGTCAATAATCTGTTGGCTTTTAATGTTATTTAAATAATTTTAAACTATATAATTCAATTAAATTATTCTAATAATGGTGAATAAGTACTCGAAAAATAAATTGCTTCTGTCTTGGAAAGCAATTTCTCTTGAAAATCGTCCTTGTGAAAAAAAATCATTCTTTTCGCCAAGACTCTCCATTTTGAGACGTAAAATTTCATATCAAATGCCAGACAAGACAATTTATATAAGTATTTTCATAGAACGATATTCCAACGGCGACAGCGTTTATGAGTTGCCATGCACTGCAAGGATTAACTTGGATTTTCGTTAAAATATTCTTCATTTCAGCTAAGGGATTTTTTCTTCCATGTGGATTTCAGATATATTATTAGGCGGCAAAGCTCGTTCTCAGATCTGCAAAATCTTCAGTTTATAAATAGAAATTTACGAGTATTTTGCATGAAGGCAGGATTGTAAACGTTGCAGATTATTTTGTAGGAAATCAATAATGTTTTGGTTTGTCCTTATGAATTGAATCTCTAAGCCTTGGGAGATAATATTCAAAG
>JANSTS010007212.1:0-14147 GCA_026546915.1 Sylvicola fuscatus
ATAATTTAGGCATTCCTCATACATCCTCGGCACATATTTTTAGAAAGGTGGTTATTATTTGTTCCCTTTGAGTCCCTCATCTTTGTTCATTAATTATTGCCGGCGGTCACAAGTCACTAGCTCGCGAATTCGCATACAAACATTCTCTGAAACGCTTCCAAAAGTCTATCGGCGCCTTTTCATTCGCGGTAAATATGCTTTAGCATGGAACGTGCGCGCATTATGGACGCTCATTTTCCCAATATATAGAGCTGATAATTCATTCCATGAATGAATCGTATATGCAGAGTTCATTTGCGAAATGTTTATTATATATGATATAAACACACGCGAATGCCGATATATTAACGGCGCGGCGTTTGTGTACACGCTCTTTGTTGTCTAACGACTTTGTGTACGCACGTCGCTGTACCATGTTCTTGGCGACCGCCTGTTTTAATTTGGAATGGCTGCAAAAGTCTCGCAAAGGCACCATTGCCATTAACGCAAAATAGCCAAAAAGAGTTGGCCGTTTGCTATTTCGAACGCGAATTCGCGTACCACAGAGACGTGAGTCTGGCACGCCAGCGACATTCTCCAATTGTTAGTGCAACGACATATGCACAAAACCGCGGCATCGTGATGAAAGGGCGACTGAAACAAAACGAGCGCAAATCAAATGCATCCGATTAGATGTGCACATGAACGCCAGGGAGACGTGCCGATTTGAATAGAAGTCGCCGCGTCGGGTGTGCTGCCTGATTTCGGGTATTTTTGGTCGTACACAGATGCTAATGCAGTGCTCTTTCCATTGCAGATGATGGCGAAGGTCATGTGGGTACAGTGTGTGAGATAGGACGGGTAGGATCAACGCACTCGCCTGAGCGCACAGTCGTCGTCAACTGGGATTGCGGCAATAGGACTAATTATCGTGTTGGCTATCAGGGACAATACGATCTCATTGTCATCGATAACGCACAAATTGGTGAGTAATTGTCATCCACTTGAGTGCGAAACGTGTGAGTTCATTGTTTACAAATTCACAGGCGTCAAACATCATAATATTATCTGTGACAGCTGTAAGACAGGAATAGCTGGGATTCGGTTTCGTTGTGCCCAGTGCCAGAACTACGACTTGTGCTCCTACTGCTACGGCGGTGACGTACATGATCTGGATCATCCTTTTATTAGATATCAAACTTCGAATTCTGTTGGGTAAGCATTTTATTAAAATTTTCACGGCGAAAATTTACATTTTAATTCTTTTTTTTTCTATTAGAGTTCCGGTACCGCCACGTGCAGAATCTTCAAAACTAGGCCTACTTGGAATATTTGTCGGCGCCAGAGTTGAACGCGGTCCTGATTGGGAATGGGGTCCACAGGATGGTGGTAAAGGTATATTTTAATTAACTTTGTGTAGCATGATTTGGATTCAAAACACAATTTTGACAGCCACTTTTGCACCTCAATTATGACCGTTATTAATATGCAAAAAGCTCAGATATTTAATTGAAAAGCTTGATTGGTGTTAAAATTGTAATTTTAAAAAGGGTCTAAACAAAAACATTCTGAATTAATTTAAAACAAAAAGGTTTCTCTTGTAAATTAAATTACATTTTTAAAATGTAATTTTGTAGATGGTTTTAGACTGATCAGTTAAACTTTTAAAGAGGGATTTAATGCTAATTTCAGGCTTTATTACCTTTAATCGAAAGTGCATTAAAGATGTTATTTATTGCTTTGTCCTTTCTTCATTTTTAAGAAAAAAAAAAAAATAAAATAATAATATAATTGTTTTTAAAGGTAAATCTGGTCGTGTTATGGAAATTCGTGGTTGGGACAATGAATCGTGTCGCAGTGTAGCAAACGTCTCTTGGATATCTGGCTCAACGAATGTCTACAGGCTCGGCCACAAAGGCAACGTTGACTTAAAATATTTACTACCCTCACTTGGCGGTTACTACTACAAAGACCACATGCCTGTGTTAGGTCAGCCCGAGGAGGAGCAGCCTGTTGTTTCTACCTCAAAGTCGTCCACATTCACGGTGGGCGATCAAGTGAAGGTGTGCTTAGATAAGGACATATTAATGAAATTGCAGCAAGGCCATGGAGGTTGGAATCCAAGGATGGCGGAGTATTTGTATAAAATTGGCGTAGTTCATCGCATCACTGATAAGGGAGATATAAGGTGCAGTATTTACTACAAAGTAGAGTTTTATAATTAGTTTAATGCTTTAATTATTGTCAAAATCAATATGAATCTACATAAAATCTATTAAATTATGTGAAACTGCAAACGCCATCTTTGTGTCACTTGATTAACTATCATAATTTTATTTATATAATTTCAATAATATCATTATAATATTAAAACCGATTTAAAAATTCCTTTTAAACCTATTTTTCTGTGTGAAAATGTTGTTAAATGTATTTAAAATGAATATTAAAATTTTAGCGATGACACAAACCATTTCTAAACATACTAAATAAACAATTCTTAAACTTAACAGGGTCCAATACGATGGATGCTCAAACCGCTGGACATATCATCCTGCATCACTAGTAAAAGTATATAAGTACCACGTCGGTGATCTTGTTACAATCATCGATGATGCATCCAAAGTGCAGCAGTTGCAGCGCGGTCATGGCGACTGGGTTGAAGCAATGAGAATGGTAATTTGCAACACTTTGCATGTTAAATTTCAATTGACTTATTTTGTTGGTTATTTCTTTAAGGCACTGGGAAAAACGTGTCGGGTGTTAAAAGTTTACTCAGATGGCGATATTCGTGTCCAGGAGATCCTAAGCGAAGCGTGCTGGACACTGAATCCGAAGTGTGTTCGCATTGCAGTGGAGCGCGCTCAACTGTTCGCCGCCACCGAACGATCAAACAGCATGATGGATTTAAGTCATCAAAGATCTGACCACATAATGGCGCCACTGTCTGGCCTGTCGGGCACCTCAGCCGCTGACAAGTTGGTACGTGGAGCGGCGCAGGGACGCCTCGACTACGTCAAAAACTACCTACAATCGTATCCTGATCAAGTGGACGTGATGAGCGGTGGCAAGACATGCTTACACATCGCCGCCCACCAGGGACACGTTGGACTTGTAAACTATTTAATCAGCGCCGGCGCCAACGTGAATATTGTGGATCGCGAGGGTGACTCGACGCTGCACTATGCTGCGTTCGGCAATCAGCCAGAAGTGATGAAAATTCTGTTGCAAAATAACGCCAACATCAACTTCTTAAACTCAAGTCAATGCTCAGCGTTGCACATATCGGCGCATAAAAAGCCGCCACACTGCGTCCGTGTGCTGTTGGAATTCGGCGCCGATGTCAACATTCAGGACTCCTATGGCGACACAGCGCTGCATGATGCCATCGGCAAAGAGAACTTTGAGGTGGTAGAGTTACTGTGCAATGCGCCCAATTTAAACGTGACCGTGACAAATAATCGCGGCTTTAATGTGCTGCACCATGCTTCGCTAAAGGGCAAAGTCAAGGCTGCAAAGAAAATACTCCAAATTGCCAGGCAATTAGTGGACGAACGAAAGGGTGACGGATTTGCGGCTTTACATTTGGCAGCGCTCAATGGACACGCCAAGGTTGTAGAGGAGCTGGTCAAGGATGGCAAGGCTGAGATTGATATTCGAAATAATAGACGACAGACACCGTTTTTGTTGGCTATTTCTCAAGGCCATGCTGGTGCTGTGGAGTGTCTGGTGGATTTAGGTTGTGATGTTAACGCCAAAGATGAAGACGGCGATAATGCAATGCATCTATGCATAATCAAAAAGTCTAACTTAACTGTTAGCGTGGGAACAGACGCGCCTAGAATTTATGAGATTTATCAAGATTTAGCGCATATTAACGAGAATCGTGTGATGTACGCTATTTTGTGTTACCTGGCGATGAAGGGCTGTCGCATCGAATCCAACAACAAAGGAGTTAAAATATTCGACTGGATTGGCGACAAGCAAATGCAGGATCTGATACTGAGTTACGAAGCGCGAAAGGAAGTTGTAACACCGCCGGCCGCATCTCAAGACTCTTCCGCCACTCAAGTTCGTCTAATCGTCTCCAACATACAATCACTGTCACTGAGTGAGGATGCAAGCAGCAGCAGCATACCATCTGACCATCCTGAACAGAATTTAGTTGCTGCCGATGTGGCGTCCAATCCACCGACACCTGTGCGACGGAATCGCATCAACAACAATCGCGAAATCTCTACCCCATCACCATCTAGCAATTTGCAGCAGCATGATGACAATCAACGAAAAACGGCCACCATTTCACCACCGCCAACCATCACAGATGGAGCGACTAACAATCTGGAAGGTGATCCATCTCAGCAGCCGCCGCAGCTGCCAAATTTACCTAGTAGAAACATTAAAGAGGTCAAACCAGAGACAACCGGTCGACAGAGTCGCAAACAAACCAATACCGTATCAAAGGCACCGTCTAATCAGCCCGAGGAGTGCATCGTTTGTAATGAGGTGCTGGTACTGATCACGTTTCAGCCTTGCTATCATCAGATTTCCTGTGAGGAGTGTGGTATTCGCATGAAGAAGTGTCTCTCGTGTGGCACTGTGATTGAGAAGCGCATCAGCACCAGTGGCAAGATTGTTTCCAATAAGGGGGAACAGCGACAGCCGTCTGCAGATCGTTTGCGCTACTTGGAGTCAAAAATTATGGAAATTGAAGAGACGCATTGCTGCAGCATTTGCATGGAGCGACGACGAAATGTGGCGTTCCTGTGTGGACACGGCGCGTGCTCCCGATGCGCTGAAACACTCAAGATTTGTCACATGTGTCGAAAGACCATTGTAAAAAAGATTAATTTATATTAAATGTTTGTTTGTTTTTTTTTCTGTTTGAGCTTTTCTCTATTATGTTGAATGTTGTTAAGGATTTCTATATTTTGTAATTTTGTTTGCTTTTTGTTCATTCAATATCTATTACCAATTATCCGATTATTTATTGTTTTAAAACTAAATTGATATTATAAAATAAAATAATTTTTTTAAACGTAAAACATTTATTCAGTTAACCAGAAATTAGAGACGAGCACAAAACCTATTTACCTAAACTGATAATAATTCTTAAAAACTCTATAAATATTGTGAAAATTAATCTTAAAATCAAAATGAATAGAAATCAATACATTTTTAAAAAGAAAGTTTAACAGACATAATCAAAATCATGACTGAAAGTACATAGAATTAAACATTTAATTATGAACGCGATTTATTCGTAAAATAAATTTGTAAACAAATACTTTTATTTATTTTAAATTACTTGTTGTACATAAAAACTACCGTAATATCCACATTTAATGTCTGTAATCATTAATTTAATGATTTTGGTAGATAAATATGTAATATTAAACATACTATGTGACTAAATTACTAATTTGCGAATGAAACGATGCGTTAATGTTCCCTGTGGTCCACGTAAGTTGAATGTAGATTGTTAATTTTTTTAAAATGATTTATCCTGAACTCAGACATAAATTTTAACTAATTTTAATAATTGATATATTATACGTCAAACTTGGATCATCTTGAAGTCATATTGAGTTTTTATTTTTACAATGGCTTCATATTACTCAACATATTTACTTCATACGCACAATTTTTTTACACATTAAATACCACATATAGACAACTCATATGTTCATATATTTGAAACATTCTTTGTTTGCTTTAAAATTAATCAGTGAGGTGGATTTTTGAAACAAATTATATTAATTATGACGATTAACCAACATAAAGTGATTAGCGATCAGTCAAGTTTCCATTCGAGCTGATTTCAGTTTCACTTGCAACCATTTTGAGTAGTTTGTAACTTTACCAGTTTAAATTCATGGAACTCATCACCTATTGTTTTTTCGACACACAATTCTAGTCTGCGCATCTTGAAATCAGCATCAATTCGCTTGGAAGAAACCAGTCTCTTCTTATACTTTATTGGTACCTTTTATTTTACGTTTACGCACAACCGACTCGACTTGATTGTTCTAATGTGTAGTGAGTAAGGAAGAATTAACAAATTAATTTTAGTTGTGGATATATAAATTATTATTAATAAAATGTAACAAAAACTCTTTATTAAATTGTTAATATTATATTAGTTTGTAACAAAAAGAACTAAGAAAAGATTTATCTTAATAAAAGTATTTATTCATAACAATTTTTATTTTTTTATAGAATTTAAATTTGATGATGGAATTTTGAATAATCCATATATTTTAGATTTAAATTCAATTTAAAGAAACTGTTTTACTGATTTCTTGACTGAATTTCTTTAAAGATACCAGGTGGCTTTTATACCTTGCACCTCCTTAACAAGTCATCAACTCCAGACTCTTCGGAAAATCTTTTACCAACATGAAAAGTTTTCAAGTAAAAAAAAAGTTTTCTGAAGGAGCCAAATGGGGTGGATGGGATGAATGATGAAGCCAAACTTTTATTATTGATTGAATGATGTGAGAATTGATGAAACAAAACCCTTTTCAACAAGTGATGCAGTTTTCATTTCATATACAAACAACCGTCCGAAAAGCGCTGGGCGGTAAGATAAGTATGTAATTTTGTAAGCTTCTTAACGACTTAACCGATTTCACAAAATATTTATGCTCAAGGCATTTAAAAACAACATTTCATAACAAATGAGATTCCTTGTTTTACATTAAAGAAAGACTTAATGAGGCGTTCAACTTTACTAAACATGTAAAGGTAAAAATATGTTCTTTCAACAAAAAACAAACACATATTTACATTGCTTTACGCAATATCTTTACCCAAACAGTGGCAGTCTTGAGAGGACTTGCTGTATTAATCAAACTTAATTTTGTCTGCGCGAATCAATAAACTAAAATAGTAAATTTAATAATTTAAAGACAGTTGAGTAAAGATTGTTGCTAGATGACTGCACGATGTAACTCCAGAACTCGGCGGTGAACACTCTGGACGCTATGAACATTTTATTCTACGGTTTTATTAATGAAACATATTTCACGTCTACCACCAATATTGTGTCTGCAAGGCAATTGATGGGTGATGGCGAAGAACTCGTCAGATTTCCCAACTTTTGTTTATCATTTTTCCGTTTGGTTTCAATGATATTGAAGGCAGTTTTTATAAGAATTAAATCAATTGTGCTTTAATAATTTATAAAAAATAAATTTAATTGTTGGTAAATAAATCCAATGTTTTAAATAAATGCAATCCAAAAATAAATAAAAAGAAAATTTTTTGCAAGAGAAAGGCAGCCATTAAAAAGGTATTTTGATTGTTATAACGTCTTCCATTTTGTTCCTGGATATCTGTCATGCAATCAAAAATCCACTACATTCTCTGCGCTATAGCCACAGCCCATTTTATGATCGCGAATTTATTGTATGTATTCTGTTTACACATAACATACGCTTCTCACTCCTATAGCAAAACAGACAAAAAGTTCGCGATATAACTAAGTAGAAGCCGCGGCGCTACGCTGCAATGACTGCTACATTGTACAAACGACGAATTTCAACACATTTTTTATTAATTGAATAAAGAGAAATATACAATGAAATTCTAATAACAATTAATTAGTCAACAATAATTAAATAAACGGAAAACAATTAATATTGCACAAACCCTTTGGGATGATCTTAAAAATGAAAAATGGTTGCAAGTCGATACCATTCGCAAAATGCTCAAGAAACAGTTGCTGGACAGCTGATTCAATTAAAAGAAATGTGATGCGAATGCTATCCAACATACAATCACTTGGAACAAATTAAATTTCGCATTTGTTCTGACACCTTTAATATATACATTCGTTTTACTAAAATGACACTATAAAATATTATACTAACTATAAGACATATCTGCTCCGCTTCAGATTTGCATGGCGATATGCTATGAAGTTTGTCACCAAAAAAAAAAAGCAATGTAAATAATAAACAGTAAATTTTGTTTATTCAAATTCATTAGAAGGTTAAACTATTAAAATATTAATATCATTATAGGAAACATAAACATGTTAAAAAGCAACGCAGAAAGCAGACTCGTTGGCGCGAGCGTGTGCATAATTTGTTTATTTGTATTATAACATATATGTAATATGGTACGTTTATCGACGTAAATGTCCTAAGAACGATCGCGAATTTGAACTCTTTTATTAACAGTGCTGTTGTATTTTATTCATTTGCTACATTTACAATATGTAAATGTGCATTTATGAACAATTTATAAAAGAAAACACGACCGTTTACAGTTAAAAAATAAAATTGAAAAGTTCATACTATAAATAAATAAATAAATACTTCGTTATCGAGCATTTGGAATCTGTGGAAAATCATATGTATAATTATGTTTTTATAACACCTTTTATTCAATTAAAATTTTAGGAAAATACGCGTTTTTATGAAGTTTATGCAATAAGATTCCATGAATTAAAAAGTGCAGCTAGCAAACATTCAGGAATTCAAGTCATATGCGATTTCTTGACTTTTGAGATCTCTTATTTATGTTGTTATATTTATGTTGTACGCGCTGCACATTTGCAAGTGCGGAGCTGCGAAATCGATGAATAACGCCAATAATGTGTCTAGCATAGTCGCGAAGATCATCTTTCAATTTCGATCGTCTCAAGGGCACTTGACGGGCATTAGATCTGATTTGCCTATAATTATATTTTAATATTAAGAAGATGTCTGTGCTGGAACAATCAGTGGGGCAATGAACAAGTGATACTAATTTTGAATAATCGAACATAGATTACAGCGACGATTCGGATACCAATAGAGAGTGGACCAATGTTACTTTCATAAAAACCCTTATGTTAGATGAAACTTAATACAATAGCTAAATGTAACACGATAAAAAAGCTATTAAGCGATCAACCGGCAGATATTAATATATATTCACGTACATATTTAATTATCACATTAAGAGCCAGTCTGGAATTTTGAACACCACGCATATGCAATGTTCATATACAAACTGTACGTCCAAAAGAATGCGCAACATAAGTCGCTTGTGAAATGCTGCTCATATTGTTATGATCGAATATGCTCGCCAATATGCCCAAGTACAAATACTCCCACAAATTGCAACACACATGAGTTGCTGTGATTCTTATTTGATGCCGATTGACGATTGTCGCGTCGCGTCGCGGGTCGCCTTGCGACTTCGGAGCACAAGACTCAGCCGAAGTATGAGGAGTCGGATCAGTTGAAGAGTACAAGTTCTGGAAGGAAGTTGCAGTTCGCGTTTACATTAGCATTTTTCAAGATTAACAATATTACATCAGCTAAAAAGTTGTGAAAGATCTGTTGAATAGTGAATTTATAAGTGTTATTGTATGTAAACCACCCTTACTAGTTGTGAATTTGTATAACTCCAGGCGTTTAAATGAAATTAATTTTACATATTTCCCTATTTAACTGTTTCTGCATCATAGACAACATCTTACGAAGTGACTCTCAAATCAACTGAATCTTATCATAAGTGGCTATATGATACGCAAACGATCTTAAATTTGTGTTTGAATGTGTTCTAAAAACATTGTATATTTTGCATAAAATGTTTATCAAATTTTATTTGAAATGCTGAAGAATTTTGATTTTAGCATGTTAAGGTGTTGTACATTTTCGATCTCGCGCTGAAACTGAGGCAACGCACAACTCGCATTTATAAGACGGCAACCTCGATGTTTTATGCCCAAATAAATGTTTCTCTTTATTTACTTGTTCGTTCATTCGTACAAGATTTCGACTTACTTATTATACTGTGAAAAGCCGAACCGTTCATATTTTCATATTTTAAGGGCTCAAATCCACACAGAAACGATAAAAATTATTGCTTCAAGCAAATGTTTTTCAAATAACTTGGTTCTGTACTTCTCATACGCAAATTCTTCCGATTTTCTTATATACTATATAATATGTTAGATCCTCTGTCGAATGGAATGCCAATTTGCATCTGAAGATCAATTATATAAGTAATAGAAATTTAAACTACATTTAGGAAAACTAACGAATACAACAATTTTATTTGCGTATTAAGTATAAGTCCCTTGGTAGAGGTCTCAATCCTAAAACATATATTATAAATAGAAACACCTTTGAAAGACCAACGAGATGTCGATTGAACGTTAAGTCAGCGACCTTATCATCTACAATAAAAGCAGTTGTAGACAATGCAAACCGACAAAGCACAAATATAATTTTTTCAAAAAAATGCAGTTCTTACAAATCGATTATAAATTTTATTACCGTTTAAATAAGTGAAAACCGAAAGAACACTTGACAACAGATCGCGAGCGTCAAAACGCGAGCAGCAAAAAGTGGTTGCCTTTGCATTAAGGTGAAGCATATACATTATAAATATTATGTGTTAATGTGTTATAGCCGATCGGTCTTTCTTTGATTCTTGGAATCTTTATGTAAACTGCATTAATTATATTTTATTGCTCATAAAGATTTCCAATTGTCTGGACTTCAATTGTAGGGTCGTACAGGCTGGGTTGGTCTTACTTCAGAGTATTTTTGTAATGTGTATTCAGATTTAATAACAATTGGGTTAGCGTCTTAAATATTCACTGAGAAAAAATACATTTTGAAATTATAGATGAGCATATATATTTTTGTAAACAAATATTTTTAAATCACTTTGTGATAATGATCTTCTTAGATGTGAATTAATATAACTTTGGTAATATCTTTTCTTAATATTAAGAAATCTAAATGGTTGATTGGCTTTCTGTCTACGAGAATTGTTTAAAAAACACTGGACACGTACGAAACCTTCCACATTGATGCCACAGGTGCCAAGCAAACCTTATTAAGTACGATCCGCAAGAAAAATGTACCACCATGATAAAATTTTAAGTTTTAAATTATGATGAAGTATAAGTATTTTTGTAATGTACACCTTCAATGTAATTACAACTAATAACTCTGAGTAAATCTGAATAATTGCACGTTCACAAAATATTTAGATTGAAATTGAACCACGAACATGAAAGATGATAAAACTGCAGTTTTATTCGCAATTGAAAAGACAATATTGTTTTGTAACGTAAAATCACAAAATTTGAAGGCTTCAGTAATTTAGAGTATTTTTTGCTTATATATTTAATTTATTTGTTTACCAATCTATATACCAGATAGACAGCTGTTAAAATTATCTTAAAAAGATGTCGCAATTTGATTTTCAAGAAGGAGACCATGTTCAGATTTGCCCAGATAGGGGAATCAAAGTAGTGTGCCAACTTGGACTTGTTGGAAACAACGAAAAGTTGCCCATCTTTTACTATCAAATTGGAACGGTTTTAGCTTGGACACACCGCTGTAATGTAATGTAAGTATTTTCTCAAAGAAAATAAAAAATCTTCATTATATTGCTTCCCATACAATCAATTTCCAGTGTGGTTTTCTGCGACGATGGTCACGTATTCGAGTTGAATCCTTTAGTTTTGGTTAAAAAAGAGATAGAAATTGGCGACTGTGTTGCGATCAGAAATGAGCAGCTCTGCAGATTATGGCAACCTGATCATGGAGAATTCTCAGACAAAATGATAAACGTATGTTAAATGTTTAAAAATAAATATACGGTATACTTATTGAATGTCTTTTACAGGCAGTGAAGAAGCCGAGCCATGTCATTCATGTTTATCCTGATGGTGATTTGCGGATACGGGAAATCGACAGTGGAGCCTGCTGGACAGTGAACCCAAAGATTTTGTACTACATTTACAAAATAACAGTGATCTGTACTCCAGAAGAGTGTGACCCCATGGATAATAACATCAAAATACTTCTATGTCGCCACAATCCCGAGCAACCATTTTTCGTTAAGATTCTCAATGTAATACCAACGGAGGAATTACGCAGACTCGATGATTTTATGTTAGACGTTGTGGACAGTTTCTTTATAGCAGACGATATTCGCTCTTCTGTTCATGAGGAATTCACACCTGAAGAAAATAATGTTATAACACCACTCAATTTTTCGGAAGAGTTAGACTCAGATTATCAGATTCTGTTGAATCGTTGGCAAATTTGTCGTCACATATATAAAATTGATTCCTCCCTACAGACATGCATTTTGTGTGGATTTTTAATCGCTAAATTGTAAATGATAGTTACAAATATTTCAGGTTCAAAAAAAAATGATTCAAGAATCATTGAAAGTTAAAATAAAATATTAATTTATATTCCAAATTAATTAGTTAAGATAAAATTAGGTTTAACTAACATAAATAATATTTTTTAATGTATTAAAAGTTTTCATAAAATGTTCTATCATTAATAATTTTTTTGGTAAAAAATCTTCTACTCATTTTTAAATTTTTTTACCTCGTACAATTAAAAATCGTATTAGACTAGTTTATGTATCTTATTGAAATTTTGTTTAATTTTTTTTTCAGACATTTACATTATATTTAGTAATATATTTTTTATATTAACGTTTTTGAATTTCAAACATTCATTCAATTTGCAAATTTATTTTGATCTTATTTAAAATATAAAAATAAAAACAAAATATGTTTCCTTTATTTTTTAAGGAAAAGGTAATTTTGGTTGTATACGATTTACAAAAATGGTAAGTAGTTAAAAAAACTAATTTTCTGATCATTATAATATTGTCTACCATTTGTGTTTATATATCTGCCCTCAGTCCGCTGCATTAACTGCGCTCTTTTTGATTGCACTTTTATGGAATGCCAATTGTGGAATGCATAAGTGATAGTGCACAAACCGCACACTTATTTTTTTATATTGTATCGCAATTCGCTAACAACATGTGTTTCTCGCGACAAATACGGCACAGGCAGTGCATGTAATCTTACTTTCTCGATCAACGTGCGTTTTACCATTAAAATTATTTTTTTGTGAAGAGCCAAACTAATGGTTAAGAATCAATTACAGGACTACAGGTAAAATTAAAGAAAAATTTAAACCTTTATTGATAAAACCTTACTGATATTATATTTATTTAACTTTATATTGAATCTCGAGAAGTATTTACCAACATAAACAATTAAAATGAGATAGCGTTAAGAAGGCGCGTAACACGAAAAATTATCTAAACAATGATAATCACAAGTAGCCATTGCATATACTCGCTGAACATTGTGAGTGCGAGCTGCGGAAACGATAAATAACGCCAATAATGTGTCGCAACGATAATCTTTCGATACCAATCGTCTCAAGGGCACTTGACAAACGTTAGTTCTGATTGGCCTAAAATTATCACGACGTCTTATGAGCCTTGCGAGGCGATGTTGATTATTTTTGAGAGAAAATGTCATGCCTTGCGACCTGCGAGGCAGAAGAATTTATTTTAAAGATAAAATGTTGCTAAAGACCGTAGAGTGTGCAGACTCATTATACAATATACAATGAAAAATGTAACTTCATTGATCGATCCTGTATTGTTGTTTCCAATGCCACATTAATTGAATTTAATTCAAAATTCTTCAACTTGTAAATTAAAAGTCCATGTAAATGACGCGTCATTTTGCCGATGCATATAAACTTCAATATGCGATGTAGATCGCCAACGTGTGAATATTTTTGCATTTGCAGTTGACCGTATACTCTTAACTCTTGGCATTGTTGAGAATTTTATTGACTGATGCTGTGGTAATAAAACATAATTTTATGTTCTGAAAGTTGCTGATCAGTCGTTGTTTCGTTCATGAAATCTCTTTGTAGACTGCAATAATTAAATTGTTTTAATTATAAACTTAATCTAATTAGTTCTTACATTTATGGTGTATGCATAATTTTTTAGACTAGCTTCTAATTGCGGGTCAATCTGAGCAAGATTGTATAATTTGTTTTACACTGCTGTGGATGAATGAACATTTCTCATTAGAATATTTTTAAAATCCATAGATTCGCTACAGTGATGCAGTTTCCCTAGCCAAATGTGCTGGACGGATATTATTCATCGTGGCCACTTCTTCAAGAGTTCTTGTGAATAAAATGAATAGAAAGTTCATCTAAATGCACTTTATATCGAAAACATTAAAAACTGCATTGAAAAACGCACTTAAAATTTTCATTCAATTTCAACGGGGGGTACCCCTTGCGTTTTTTTTGATAAATTTTTCAAAAACCACAAAAATTGAGATAGAGGCTTGAAATTTCACATAGTTG